>JABFEA020000050.1:19452887-19491010 GCA_019775915.2 Cyphomyrus plagiostoma
GATCTCTGGGGGGCCCTAAAGGGCGTGGGCCCTTAGAATTGTCCCAACTTTCCCCCCCTTAGCGGCGCCCCTGCTACTACTACTGCATTATTGTTATTATTATAATTATAACAATCTATGAGTTTACCATACCCAGAAAACCACATGGAAATTCTACTTTAGATCACTTCATTTCAAAACGCACCTTCAGCAAAATCATTTGGCGTGAACATCCATGAGTACAATACAAGCATGCAGTGGAAAGCAGACTTAAAACTGACACATATTTCCCACCAACCTTTGAACAATACCACACTGTTCATCTAACCTCCCTCTAAAACAGTTTTCCTACCAACATTAAGATTTAACTGAATCATAATTTAGAAATATGACAATGTATCAGAGAGATTTACGGTTTGCCGGAGTCAAACACATTGGAAAACATTAAAATAACTGGCTTTGCCTCTGTAAGTGGTTCATGAAACCCCGTCTTTGTATATGCTGGCTAGAACCAAACCATTGCTTTACCACACAGGTAAGCTTTTTTCCATTGATAGTCATGTATCGTTTGGCGTCATTATGAAAGTAATAATTACCTGAAGTAGAAGAATATTGCTAGGGAAACGAGAAGTGATGCAATGGATAAGGTATGACCAGCTATGGCCATGTAGTAGAGTATAAACGCCATCTGAAAAAAACAAACACACATTTAAAATCACTTTTTAAATGTATAGTCATAGCATGATTCATGTCTCAAGGTATTGACTAAGTGGATGGGGTTCTGGACACGTTAATGCATCATTTTGGGTTTGCAGTGCACAGGTCTGCACAGTTGCATATAAACATCATTGACAGAAGTGAAAATATGCACTTGTGTTTATTAAGGTTTGTGTGTGAAGTGACAGGAAGGAAGACAGATGCAGATACTGGGAGCCTAGAACAACACAGACATTTCAATATTATATGATTTATGAGCGCAGCTGTTTTTCAAAGAGAAACATCAAAAAAATATATATATATTCAGAAATTTGTCTTTGAAAGTAACAAAGCAGTAAACAGACTGGGCCAGGGGCTTGTATCACAAAGCTGAATTTGTTGCTTAGCAGGATAACTTGTCGGATTTAAGGTACTCCAGATTAAACAGACTTTATCTCTGTTCACGGACATTTAACCCAGCAAGTTATACGACTAAACAAGATATTCTGTTTCGCGATACGGGCCCCAGCATTATGCAGAAATAAATAAAATGAAATAATTGTAAATTGTTAGTTTCAACATCTTACATTTCAGTGTATTATTATCACAGAGCTTCATTCATGAAGTTATTCTATCTGCAGTTCATACTAATGAAACTAATTTAATATGATATTAATATGTGTTTACCCCATGACCCCGTACTAAGTGTTGGGAAAACAGATGGTAGGATAGATAAACCAGGTTGTCCCTGCACGGCCTGGGATATTCACTTTGAAGATGGGTAAATTGAATTTATGGTTATTAGTGTTGAAGATGAATGTTCAGTATTATCATTTTTTTATATCAATATCATTTACACTAATTACTGTCAACACAAGTGACTGCTAATACAAAAATACTGTCAACAAACAAAAGATGTAAAAAATCTATATATCTTCCATACCTCTGACCCTCTACACATCTATCATGTATAAAACAGTACTAGTCGTATTTGTTATTTTTTGGTTTTTAATTACAGAGAACATTTGTAATTATGTCCCCAAACTAACAAGTGTCTTCCACTTTTTAACTTCCGGAGTTCACTTTTTGCTGATTTCTTTCCAGCTCAGTTCCACTAACAAAGAAATGTGGGAGGTTTCATTTATGCACTGATCTGCTCTCAGAATCACTGTTCCAGTAGGTGGCTTACGGCTATTTGGCAGGGTAAAGGCACCGTTTTGCACATCTTATCTTCTGGACAGGCCACACGAACAGCGGCATTGTTTACCAGTCCATAAACCACACATCTGCAGGGGCCCTGTCTCAGCCCTTATGTCCACAGAGAACGCTAAAAGCTATGACATCATTAGGCTGAGACAGCCTACATTTAAAATATTTCTGTTTTCCCTTGTAAACATGTTTTTTTTTTTCCAATCCCAGAGGTGGCATGACAGGATTAATACAAGCACTACTGCCTGGGGAAGTTCTGTATCATAATCGTGACCAGTGGAACGTATACAAATGTGGTGGTATATTAGCATGTTTACGCATGAAACATACACCGCTAATTATGCAGCTGTCACTGAACTGAACTTAGGTTGCACAAAAATGGGATTACATTTGATGCCTTGGAAAGAAGCTATAACGAAATGCAAATCAAACCATAAATTATGCATAACTAAACTATAAACCATCATCGGACTGAATTTACTCGTTCCAGTATGATAATGGTTCCTTGTTCTTCCTGCTGTGAATACACATCCTGAGTATTGTAATTACTAAACATTATAATCACTCTGATGTGCATGGGTGTCATGTCTATGCTATTAGCATCCATCCATCCATCCTGGTCAGGTTCACAAGATGTAAAAATGTGCAAGAAATACTTCCAGTTTCTTCCTACCTTTACTTTCTCTTTTGTGTGTAAAACACAGAGGGTGTAATTGGACCACGTCCTGTTAGTCTCTGGGTGTCGAAACCAGTTTCCTGTCTCGTCACAATATTTTGTTACTTTTTCTGGCAGAAAAATGAAGCAGAACACTTACAACAGCATCCTTATAAAATCAACACCAAATGTTGCAAAAATACGTTCTCCCCAGTCCTCACCGGTGGAGTCAAAATCTGGAAAATAATTGGGGCAGTTCTGTGACGTGTACGTTCCGGCGGCTGTATCATCCCAGCAGAGCCATCCATCCCAGGTTCGATTGCAAAACATACCTTAATTACGTGGGAGGAGACCATTCTCATTAAAATATAGCTGAAGCTATTGAAGGCCATACAGTTACCAAATAACATTTGGGCTCCATGTAGCATGTCAAACATTACCACGCTGGAAACATTTAATTTAGACACCTTAGTAGGAACTATTTATGCTATTCATTTATTGCTACTACGTATTTAGTAAGATTTACAGTGTTTATTTACAGTCATAATAACAGTATTTGTTGTAGTGACTAGGGGGTTACCTAAAATCCATAGTACAGTGTACAGTACCCTGTCACATACACGCAAATGCTCAGTGTGGTCATCCTGTTACCTGATTTGTTATAGGGCTGATCCCTGTTCATTTTCTCAAAGCACTTGTACTGGCCATCGGTGATTTTTTTCCTTTCCTCGACCTTCTGCGTGACAACAGGGCTGACGAGCGATTCGACGGTGGGCTCCACGTTCCTTCCTGGTGAGCCATGCATCATCACTCTCTACGCAAAACAAAAAAAAAGGCGGGAACCTAAACATATGTAAATACACACAGGGTAATACGTTAAAATGGTATTTCACTTTAGTGGATTAATAAGTTAAAGGAAATAAAAGCTTCTGTTTGAGATTTAAAAGTTGCAGGGCCTCTTATTTAGTTAATAAAAGCCACACAAAGACAAAACGTGCTGAGCTCTCATTCGACAGCTTCCCCCAATACTGCATCCTCGAGAGCACTTGACTTTTCGCTGACGTTTTTAAACACCAAATTGCAACTCATTCATCAACAAGAAAAATGGTTCACTCAGTTACCTTTAATATGTCCTTGGACTGAGCAACGCAGTTCAGCCAGGTTGTATTATATATAGGATCTTGGAACCAATTGCCTGATTCATCACAATATTTTGTCACTTTTTCTGCAAAAAGAAATGCTTAATTACTAATGCTGTAATTATAACAAAACGAATAAGCCAACTGAATTAGTGTTTTCATAATAATGGAAAATCCGGGCTGTGTTGATCATTAATGGGCAGGGTGTGTGCTAAATTATACTGACATAATGAGGTAATGTTCAAAATTTACTGATTCATGCTTATTTCTGTTAATTATCCTTAATCTAGCTTCATATGTTTACTGTTTAAATGTGTTTACTTCCTTCTTGCTAATAAGGGACTATATTGACACAAAACAACAATTACAGAAGCTTTCTGAGGGAAGCGAAACACGAAAAAAAGTCGCAGTTCTTGCAGTTTAGTAGAATTCAGCCTCTGAACCAATTAAATACCCCAGTTGCTTAATAAAGAAAGTAATAATAATAATAATAATAATAATAATAATAATAATAATAATAATAATAATAATAATATAAAAGGGCAGTTTAACATCGAGGTCACTTCACTAGAAACGCACTTCTTCAGGCTCCGATAATCAAGCGATAAACTGTATTTTTAAATGAAGATGGTTTCCAGTTCTCAATGTAGCGTTCAGGAAACAAACAAAAAACAACGTTTATTAGTGCCTCCTGCATGATTTCAGGAAACCATTTCGCAACTGATCGAGTGGTCTGTTATTTTATTTGATGTGAAATACAGAATGGTCCCAAAACGCTTGGCTATCTCCGGGAGTGTCTGACCCCATCCTCCTCTCACCTTGCACAGTCGGGCAGTCCTGATGCGCGTACGTTCCTGCCGGCGTGTCCTTCCAGCAAAACCACCCGTCCCATGTTTGATTGCAGAACGTCCCTTTAAGCGCAGGTAAACAACACGTTAACATATTAATGGTTTCGGTTGCTGAATGATCTGCGGGAATAGATACATGTTCTGTAAGCTAATATATGACGATCAATGTTACTATTGTATTTTTTACTATTATGATTATTCCTAGGAGAACTTGCGACAAAACTCTTCATGACAATTACCTGTACTTCCGCGGTCATTGGATGACATGCACTTCTGTTTGTAGCAGCTGTATGCATTCCTGTAGTAACTTTTGCATCAATTTCCAGATATACGGTCAGGCTCATACAGTAATCAAATGAAATAAAAGCCATTCTGGATGAGGTGACTTCATCCCCCAGTCTGCTGGTCAAATTCTAGCCTATAGATCCTGTGCCAAGAAAGCTCACCTTGTCCCAGTAAGTGCATAATGGAATCGTTATTGTACCTGTCCTGTTGACTGGCGTGTCGCTGTTCTGCTGCAAACATTTATACTGAGCGTCACTTATTTCTTGCACTTTGCCGTTTGTGTGGATCGGCGCTAGTTTCGGAGTCGTGTCCCACGTGGGCTTTTCGTTTGTTTCCGTCGCGTCACTGGCTCTAATCTGTAAAAGGAACGCAAACGGCACGGTCCTGGGGTGGGCATTCACAGATTAAACAACGATACTAAACTAACGCGTGGATGTTAGGATGCCCTTGATTGTAAGCCTACACTTTGTACCGTTTGACTGCCGGTTTGATAATTTCATTGGGAAAGCAATTTGTATTTTCATGCTTGTTGAGAAATTCCATTAAGGGTCTGTTTTCATCAAATTCAAAGATTGCACTTCCTTCCAGTACTGAATAAGATTGTAGTAAGATTGTAGATTGATGTTTCATAAATTTAAAAAATGGCTTTGCGGGAATCAATTTTTAAATTTATTTAAAAGAAAAACATGGAAGTCCACGTGACTGAGCGTGTTAATAATGTCTTTATCAATTGCACAGGTAACTGTCGACTGAAAACACATTTTTATTTGTCATTAAGCTTTCATTAATAACACGAAGATACTGAGAATACAGCCGTCGATGATTCTCCGCGTACCAAAAACAATCCAATGTCATTTTATTATTTTAATCTTACAGTTAGGTAGACCTCAGCAGTTTTTTTTAGGTATCTTTTTTTTAGATCCTAAATAATGCATTATTCTTACCTGACAACTTAATACTTAAACGCAATAAAAAAAAAAAAAACAATTTCAAAAACCAAAAAAAACCATTTCAGCTGAGGGGAACATTTCAGCACACGGATGTCCCATGTAGCAGTTTAGCAGCCGTACATATGATGTCACTCCAAACACGGAAGTAAATGACGTCATACATACGACCACTAGGCCACCACGCATTGTCTTGGAAAAAATGTCTTTCCTCCATTTCCAGTATCCTTCATTAAGAGCACTCTGCGACTTCTCATTCAGAAAGAAAGCAAGGTCCAGAGTTTAAGTGAGAACTTACCAAAAACATGTGCTTACTTTATATGACAATTCCATCATCATGCCAGTTATCATTGTAATAATTTTCATGGTGAAGAGCCTGAAAATCAGACTTTTTCAAAGGTTTTAAATCAGAGCCGGAGACAATATAATGTGTCCTGAAATATCATGTGAGCAAATTCCCACATAATCACTCTGCAGTAACAAAATGGCTGCTTAATTAATACTCTATCAAAGACATGGTATTTACTTGCTGTCCACCAGACATGGCAGAGGAATTTTATACTTAGAAAGACAGAGATTAAAGCCTGAAGCTGGATTTCACGCCCTTGCCCACCAGCCACTGATAAAAACTGGCATTTCAGAGCATTAGACTGAATGGCTCAAAGATCGTCCTTTTTAGGTCACTGATGCTTTTAATTACCAGTATGAACTAATTACTGGCTAACAGATTAGTGAACTACATCAAATTAATCTTAATTTATCCTGGCTTTTAGATAATCAAAAAAGGCTAGGCCTTACTTCAAACAGACCTGATACAGAGTAACACTATCTCCATTTTACAGACACCTTCAAAGAACTGCTACTGGTTCTATACAAATACAAATTATCACCGCTAAATTTCAAGGTATTAAAAGCTGTTAAATATGCCTTGGCCAGGTGTCTCTTTATTATAAGAGTGAAAGGCACATAGTTCATTTTCCATTCAAGAACTGGGTTATCCAGTAACTGGTACATGGTATGTAATGGTTAGACTTACCAGTATGAATGGCATCAAAAGCCAGTGTGTACTTTTTAATTTCATTTTGGTAAGTCCCAAGTTTATCTGCAAATATAAAAAGGAAAATTAGATTAAATCGCAAAATCAAAGCATCTGAGCATACAAAACCAGCCACACTAATCTCTATACAGAGTGTGCAGTTTATTGATGGTTTCAGTGCTGGAAATTAATCATAAGGAAGAAGGCTCTGAAATGAATATTGTTTATAATGTTCAAGTGAAATAATCCTCTTTGGTCATTCAACCTTGCCACAACAATGGGGACTTATATGCCATTACTTAGCTCGACATATTTACTTTCGATGCGATTTGACCTTCTTCTTAGCCTTTTTGGCTCTTGAGACAGCATATGAGCACTGGCCTTCAAATGGCTTAGGAAATATTGTGATTCCACATTCATTCTTTTCTCACATCCAAGTCAAGGAGCAGAATAACCCAGGAAGTTAAGGTCGGTTGCAGAACACAGTCCTGAATGGCGCCAAGGACAGGTGCGAGATGGGGCACTTCAAAGACAAAGGGGAAGCTGTCCTTAGGGCAGCCAGGACTCGGCACCAGGCCCAGCAGTGTGGTGGACAGCTGGTACGCAAGCTGTCACAATGTGAGCCGCTGCAGGCGACACCCCATAAGCGAACTGCAACCACTGGGCACCCTGTCCAGAGAAACATGCTCACATCAGCAGCCAATCAAGGAAAGCCGGGCATGCTGCAAGCGAAAATTGATTTGTATTTGAATAATAGTGGATCTCATCTTCAAGCTGCGCTGCAAGGTTGTAGAACCGAATTTCAGATGTTCTATTTGCTAGTTCTGGAGAATTTAGCTGGTGATCAGAGGTGAGAAGTTCAGGTCCAGGAAGTAAAAATCTCGACCAAGATAGTGTTTCAACCAATCAGTTAAAGAACTACTGTCACAGTGCTAAACTGGTTGGCTGGAACAAAATCTTTATCTGAATTGTTACTTTCTAGATCAAAACTATCCACCTCTGTTGATGATACTGGTTAGTCTGGCAGTGACTTCCCAGATCCAAATATTTGTAATGTGTTCAGCCCTCACTTGTACAGCAGATTGCCATGGCACCAAAAAACCAAGGTTTGGGTAATCTAAAATACACCACACAGTAACAGCAGTAGGCTCAGTATTGTACTAGACAATAGGGGTAATTATTTTGAGACACTTCATCAATGTTATATCGGCCAATTTTTTGAATGCTGTATTTCACGCATTTGCACACAATGACACGATGTGGCTACATACAACCATGGAAAACGTGAATTCTCTCTCTCTCTTGTTTGCCCCATTTATAAAGCAACATAATTAAAAATGACAGTAAAATCTGATTGATGTCATCCTACATCATGCCATGTACCATCAATATGGCTGTGGAGACCTTACCATCAATATGTCACCCTGTCTCAGAGCGTTCTACAGCTTGGAAAGCTGCCTTTGTGCATCTCCTTGGGTGGTTTTGCACGATTGATACACTGCGCTTCAGTTTCATATTGTTTTGAGATGTGGTAGGTTTACGCACCGTAATCCCAGGATTAGCACATTAGCTGCCTGTCTGCCAGCACGAAGAAAACTCGTGCTTGGTGACATTAGTACAGTAGGATCACTGCAATATCCTCCTGAGACCCAAGAGAAAAGTGTCTTTCAATTGTAGGTTATTTGTCTTTGGAGGAAATAAGACATCTTACAATTTAGATTTTTTTCAATTTTATTTTTATTTCTTATTTCACACAGGTCTTCTTTAGTGCTCAACAGGAATTAATATGCTTCCTAACATCAGTGAAAAGATCAATGCAAAAATAAAATGTCCACTACAGTGGACATAAATGAATGGGTAGGGTCTCAGGAGGAGATAGATAATAATCCGGCTTGATGTTCTGTCACATATTTTTGTTAATTGTATTGTTCTTTATTTATTTCAAAACACGAATCTGCATCAAACATCAGAATTTATTGTTCAAACTCTTTTGTCCATATAACATCCTCTGGAGATTGACAGCACAATGAATAACACACAAATTTAATTGCATATAACTATAAAATTGCCCCATGTCTTGTCAAAGTACACCTGTGTCTTCTTACGCCAGAATGTTGCCACTGTATTTTGCACATTTCACTCTATGTTATCATAACCTATGCCTGGTTATAAGTGGTTTATAAGCCCGTCTCTGTGCTTTGTTTAGAGTTCACCTCTGGAGCTCTGTTTGCGGAATGCATTCACATTATGTAAACCTTGTGAAGTTTTATTGGTCAGTATTTTTAGGTACAGGAAGCTCATGAGAATTAAAAACAGAAGCATTTTCAGTATATAAAAAGGGAGCCAAGAAATGCCCCTAATCATTCTAAAAGGAACCATGATCAAAAATATGCACAACAACATAAAGAACATCTTGGATGTCACACTGTTGCGTGGCTCAACACTGAATCCATATTTAGGACATAAATGCTCCAGTTGTGGCAGGTAATTAATCAGGAAGAATGCCACTGTGTATAAGCTCAATGCTCTTATGTATTTTCCTCAAAATTACCCTTGGGAATCCTGCACCTTTCCCTTCTCATTCCCATTCTTTGCAAGGTTCCTGGACTTATAACTGTGCCCCAAATAGATTTTTGCATTGTGGCAAGTCAGATTTTCAAGTAATCCATCTCAGTGGGGAGACACGCATGAAGGCATTCCGCGTGTGTCGCGGCTGTCGCCAGGGCGACGGACAGGCATAGCGGTAACAAAAAATAAACAAATGAATTAACAAAAATGAAAATGGAGGGGGAAAGCAAGTTAACGGTAAATCTGTTGAAAGTCGCCTGCATTCGTCACTGTGCTGCCCAAAGCACGCTCATGCATTTCCTCATAAAAAAGTAGAAAAATGGCTCTTGCCTTTCGTCTCCGTGTTTATGCAGATGTGATTTACTGCATATTGACATTTGAAGGCTGTAACCACTCACATGGACAGTCAGATACCTACTCCAAACTGTAATAATGCTCTTTGATGTTTTGCTGCATGTTTAATGCAGTTATGCGTTCTTCATCATATTCATCAACGTCCTTCAAATGGACAGAAACATTTAATCAATCGCTCAAATCCAGTTTCCATTTCCTCTGGAGTTCATTATTCACGTACTTTTATGAGTCTGATGTTAATTTAATTGACTGCCATTTGAAGTGTTTGTAAAATCTTACCAGTTTAATAAATAGATGGCACATGACAAATATGATTCGGCTAATGTTGTTAGGTCCTTTCATCAGACACAGTATTATAGGCATTCAAAAAATAGGAAGCATTTCGATAAGCTAATGCCTTTCTACTGCATATTTTATTATAGGAGAGAACTAAGTTAAATTGTCTTTATACAATACAATGCGACACTTGAAATTTACTATTAATTTTATCAATAACCACCAAAAGCTGGGTATTTCATGTTAGTGTGACAGACTATGTGTCAAAAACTGATTTTTGAGTGTAAATGAAACCCCTTATTGGGTACATAGCTACAGAGTAATAGGACTCCAAACTGCAGTGAGAACCGTCCATTTCTGGGATATTTGTGCTTTTCTGAAGAAATCACTTTCATGGAAATCGCCGCACAGTTCTTTGCGACAATTTAAGGAAATGAAGTTCGCAATTCAGCTCTAAGAGCAGAGGGAGCGTGGGGGATGCACTCGGAACGGCTCGTACTGCGTATGGCGCCGCGTCACACAGATAAGTCCCAAGGGCAGATTTAACACGAGCACTCTGGGGTTTCATTAACGAGAGGAGTACCCGTCATGCTCAGAGATGTTGCTTTGAACTGCACTACAAGACGTCTGCTATGGAAACTGAAATTTAAGTGTCAGTGTTGAGTACTACTGTATGATCCTTGAATGGGAAAATCACGATTCCCGCCCTCAGGACAGCAGCCCTGCAGTTTTCACCATAAATGTCGGACATCATTTTCAAGCTGTGCTTCGTGTTAAACTGTTTACGCGTCTTTTGCCAGCCTGACTCTGCCAAATCCTCTATCTGTGTGTGTGTGTGGGTGTGTTTCTTTAAGAGAACAGAAGGCCTGGACCTTTCAAAGTGACAAGCTTGGCACACCATTTGGTTCTAAAGAGAGATTTTTTTTAAAAAAAGTTGTCTTCTAAGCACCAGTATTATCTTTGAATCCTCTCAAGTTCAAATATTAGTGGACCTAAGAGATGCACTTTTCCACAAGTGCCATAGCCGGTTATAAAAGTAACTATTCTTTACGGGTCAGGGGAGGAATGGGCTGGAACAGAATCCCACCGTTGTGTTATTTTAATTCTCCATTTATTTAAAGTAAGTACCCTTCACCCAAGATAGCATGAAGGTAAAATCTGAGCACTTTTTATGGTAATACTATATGTGCAAGTGCTATTAAATGTTGAAGTATATAGGTCATTTCAGACGTTAAAACCTAAATGAAAACTGTGTAATAGAAATAGTATTAGAAATGTAATGTAGTAATAGTTTTTTGAGCTGTTTGGTGACAAATTGATTTTCATGTTCATATAACATCATAAATGTTATATCAGCCATAGTTCATGTTGTTCCACAGGAAGTGATCCCTTAGCTTTTAGAACCATCACACTGTTTAGGGTGCTGTTTTTCAACTGTCGCATTTGGGATTCTTCCACGCCAGACGCCTTGCTAGCTTGCCGAATCACTGAGGCCGTGTTCTTACGGTCAGCAGTCAGGGCTGAATGCCTGTCATCGATATCTGGGGAGGGGTGTGTCCCTCTGTGCAGTGCAGAAATGCTGAATGAATCATAAAAACAAAGTCTGGCGTTAAAAACACCAGAGATCAATCTTAGCAGAAAAATATAACGCTGAGGAACTCTACCCAATTACGTTGACAAATATACCACATATTCTCAGCTTCAAGATATTACACTATTATCAAATTACTCCCTGGAATGGACCGGAGTTCCCACCAGAGTGTCCCTGCATTCTCTCTTCTGCTACCTGGAACAGGCGCCAGATCCTCTGCTGGAGAAGCGATTGTAGGACGGCTGGATGGAAGGATTAAGATTCTTCTTTTCTTTTTTAAATTTCTTCCTCTTTGTAGATCTACTTCTGTAGAAATATTCAGGGAATCAAAACAATGAAGCCCGTTTTGGGACTTGTGGTCCCAAACATTTAAACCTGCTTCCTGTGTATGAATGCTGGACTGGGTTGTGAAGACGCGTCAAACTAATAAATAAATTAATTAATAAATGATGATGATGATGATCTCACGCACGCAAATATATATAATTGATACTTCATTGATCCCCGTGGGGAAATTCTCTTTACACCTGCCCTAAGTTGCTCTCTGTAGGTGACCATGATGTGTGTGACCATGATGTGTGGTAGGTGGCCATGATATGTGTGTGTGAGTGTGTATACATATATAGCAGTTAACATGATGGTTAAAAGACATAGGGATGTACCTTCATCCAGGGATTCCGGTCTGACTAAGGTCTTACAGTGTATGAAACTGACTAATCATGCACTGGTGTGTAGATTTCCAAGGAGGAAATTTAATTTTATATTTATAATCAAATAAACCCTTCAGATTTCTATATCCTTGTATATATATATTTTTTGAAAGCCTGTAGAGCCATTAAAAGTTACTGTAAGATTATTTCACATAGTAATGAGCAGTAAAGACCCGCCTGTCAAATGTGATATTTGAAAGTGGTCTCCCAGTATCACCAAAGGAACATGACGTGAGTAAAGACGCCACCCCTGACTGGGCTTCACTGGAACTGAATGTTATCAATTTTCTGTTCCGCTGATGTTTCCCCAAGTCAATTAGTTCACCACGGCTGCAAATCCGCTTTGCTGGTGCCTCCAAAACAGGGTTTTGGGCTGGTCTGACAGGGGCCAAAATGTGAGGGCTTTTCTGTTAATGCACAGCGCGCTTGCGACGCGTTCGCTCGGCCCCCGTTAATTGCATTACTAAATAGCAAGCGCATTAAGTAACACGTTTTGGAGCAAATTTGAAAAGCTGAATTAAAAAAAAATATGCACAAATGCATCGGAACCACTCCAAAGTCAGAAGGTGGTGCATTGACTCCAGAAAAGTGTAAAAGGTCTTTTTATTTTACTCTAATATACAATATGTGAAAGACTATCTGAAGTGCATTTCAAGACTGACTGAATTCTACTGAAACGGACCAATAGCTGGTCTTGAAGATCCCTTTCTAGCGGAAAAGTACAAACATCCAACATTTTTTTGTTCCAAAACCCAACCACTCCCTTTGTTTTTGTTGCGACTTTTCGCATTTTTTGTACTGGGATGTGCTTTTTATTTTAGTGTGTGTGTGTGTGTGTGCGTGTGTGTGTGTGCGCACAGAACATTTCACGTTGTTGCTGCAAAAGCTGGACAGATGGTCTGGCATCTTACAGCTGCTGTGTCATGGAATTATGTGTGAAACACAAGATCTGTGTGCGAGTGATGGGCCGATATAAATTACCCTAATGTATGAAAATATTTTCCCTGTGCCATGTGTGGCATCCCAACACATCCATTAACACTGAGAATCTAAATTCTTCATTTCTTGGAATGCTGACTTCTTGAATGTCTTCCCCGTTGCTCAGAATAATGAATCGGCAGTTATGTGCGAAGCCTGGGCACCTGGATCGGCCGAATCAGATGGCAAATTCCTTGCTGTGGTTGGAATTAACGCCAAGGGCAAGCATGACGTCCCAAGACCACCTCATCTTTGTAAATGATGCAATTGTATCTGAGGTCACGGGATCCCTCACTCTTCTCCCTCCGCCTTCTTTCACCAAAGGTTCTACCAGAGGGACTCCCGATGTTCAGTTGGTGAATTTCCAGGTTATATGCTGTCCCATACAAAAGCACATGCCGGGTAAATAAGGCTTCGGGTTAAAGCTGGCATACAATAAAAGCTTTCATGTTCTAAATTTGTTAGGGACAGGATTGCCTTCAATGATGTTACAGAAATGTTTGGCTTCCGGGAAACTGAAATTTTGATTGGTTTCTTTGTACTGTTTTAATAATAATAAAAAAAAAAACTTTTTCAATAAAAAAAAAACGTATTTCTCAAATAACCAATACACAGTATTTTATGGGCCGGCGTCATGGATACAATTCACTGACACGCAGGCAGTAAATAGAAGTATTGATATGTGTCAGATGTATGCTACTAAGAACAAGGGCTGCAACGGTAAAATTTTGAGGTGGAGTAGACTAGCAGATTAACAGTTAAAGCCATTTTGTTCACCACCTCATTAGGACCATGTGACTTAATGGATCGATCACCATATCTGGCATGGCCACCCAACAAACAATACATGCCCAATTTCCTCTGTTTGCTTTGAAGAAAGGAAAAATTACCCTTGTGTGTACAGCACCATGACAGAAAGGGCACTTTTATCTAGCAGATGTGGACTAAATAGTCAATGAAGACATTAGAAGTGTGTAAAATGATATTGAACAAAGGGGAAAGAAAATGTAATAGTTTTTCTCCCATTGTAACTTTTTACACAGATATTATTTGTATAGATATTAGCTTTTCTGTTAATATTTCTTTCTTCTGGATGTTTATGTCTCTCCTGTTGTCAGCATATCATGGAAACACCAAATGGGGGTATAAATTTGCATCACTGGACAACCAACCTCTGTTAATGGCCAAATTTTAATGTGTAGCTGCCAGAGTGTTAAAAACATTTAGGGCAGGAATACCATGTGTTCACGGCAGGGACCAAACCTGAGCGCTTGGTTACCACGGCAGACTTCTAGCAACCATTTGGGCGGAAGTTCAGTCAAGTTCAAATTGCCCTAAAGCTATCAAACCTCTTAATGAGTGACTCCTAATGCTTTTCCAGGGAATAAACTGCTATGGCACGCTTTGATTAATCATATTTCAAAGGTACCTATATTTGTTTATTATAAAAATAATTGAAAGTCTGACAAATGAGGAACATGTAAAGTTAGCAAATATACTTTCGAAAGTTGTGCAGGGCCATTGATTAGGTTAAATCATTCATATGAAGTATTTTTGAATAATGAAACAGAGGTCGAATGGTCCTAGTTTCTTAGGCAGGGAACATAGCGAATCATCCCTACAGCTTTCAAAGAGATAAGGTTTTGCAGCAAACTGTTCCACCTCGTTCTATTACATTATTACATGTAACCAAAGAGGAAATAGTCAATACACACCCTCGGTGATTGTGAAATGAAGAAAACTATGTAATTAATTAAAATTCTCAAATTTGGCTGTACATGTGCTGGACTATGACTGAATGCCAGTTTGTTGACTCGGATTATGTTGTTTTTTTTTTTGTAGTCTGAGTCATGCCTGTTGAGTCATGACAGTTGTATAGCCTTTTCAGTCCATATTTGCACACAGCTGTTCTCGATTATACAGGCTTCAGAGTCTATATTTTCATGCAGTCATGCTGTTTTATATGGTCTTATGCGCTCCTTATTTACACACCGGCATGGTCTGTTACATAGACTTTTATAGTCCTTATTTATGCACAAGTATATGGTCTGTTGCATAATCTTTTGCAGTCCTTTTTGTTACACACTATTATGCTCTCTTATATAATGTATTGTAGGCCTTATTCATACAACGTCATGTTATAGTCTAAATGAGCACCATTATCACCATGATTTAACCCCGAGAAAGCACTTTTAAGAAACCTCTCATTAAGTTGTCCTGACCGTAATTAGGAAAGGCAGATAATCTTGCTACACTCTCGTTAAAAAAGGGGAGTTCACCCTCTCAGTATTTCAGTTTCAAATTGAATAGGGAGAAGCATTAATCTCTCACTTTATTTCACATTTTTAAACATATAACAGTAGCAACAGGTACATAATTTGTATAGCGTGTACAACAGAGATCAATTTTGTGTTTCTTATTTTTTTCCATAGGAGGGCGCCCACTATCGTCTCACACCGCCCAGCTAAAGCCATCTGATTGGATCATATCAAGGCCACCACCATCATCTGATTTAACGGGTTAAATGATCATCACTTTTATTTACGCTTTTATATGGTAAACTAAAATGCCAAGATGCAGGTAATGTACAGTCATGACCTTTCCGGGCATTTTCTGCGCAGCATTTTGTCCAACAAATATCGCAAAGTGGACTGAGGGAAACAGTAGGACATTAAGGGCATAAAATGAAGGGCCGTCATACGCCAGAATTACGCTTCAACAATAATATAATATCGTATCACCTTCACAGTTTACCAAATAAAAGGCATCCCTTATCAGTTTCCAATCATATTCAGAGCTGAAATAAATGTATTTCTGTACAAAAAATATCAATCCATCTGTAAATAATAATTCTGCCTTGGATAACAATTGGCCCTCTCATTGTCTTGAAGACCATTTGCATTCCTTTTATGTATGCTTTCAATTACCACAGAGGGGGGAAAAGAACTCTTCCAAGCAGCCCTCGTCTCCTCTACAGAAGATGCACATTCTGATATCCCTCATATATCTTCGATGCTATAAATCTCGCGGCGAAGAGCAGAGAGCCGGCAGCTTTATCTGCGCGCGCAGACATTTCTAGTCTTAATTTAGCTCCGTCTAAACAAAGAATTTCTCCTTTGTCTTATGCATTATAGAAATCCCAGAATTAGCAAGTAAATAACTTGAGTTAAAAAAAAAAGATTACCACATAAAACGAGCGGCATGCTGAAAAGGCATTTGCTGGAGGGGAAACTGACACTGGAAGCAGGGGCTTCGCAAACCAGAACGAGCAGCCGTCAGGCGAACGGGGGAACGGCGGCATTAAAAACAGGCATGATATGCGCCCGGAAAGCAGAGTCCGACCGCATATAAAATCAACTGGGCACAAATGTGGTTCCTTTCACTGTGCCATATATGGGTCTTTGTCAATCAATAACTGTTCTTGCAGCGCGGTTTAATGTGACAGCAATTATAAAAAAACAGAGAGATTGATATCTGCCTGCCGTATTACATAAACCATTAAATCGGCCCTTTACAGTACCCTGCTGGGTCCTCAAACAGCATCCCAAGATTCGGGGGCCTTAAATGCAGCAGCGCAGGCTGACTATTGCCAGGACGGAAAGTGCTCGTTCTAAGGCTGATTTAAGCTAACAACTTTTCATGGACCTCAGGATCCCAATAAAACAGGACATTGCAGATGGGCGTTTACGGAGCGCACGGTGTATAAACTCATATAAACAGAAGCCTTTTTCTGTTTAAATGGCCCTCAGTTTTTAAGAAGACATGCGCGTTAAATCTGTTACGTTTGGCCTCACGGACGATGGAGAAAATTTGGAGCGCTGAAGTTAGTTGGAGGCTTTTCCATCATCGGCATATTCGGTCCTCACCATCCCATGCTGGTAGCAGAAAACTCCATGTACTGTAAACTACATGAAATGTGTGTTCACGGCCACACACACACACACACACACACACACACACACACACACACAGGTTTGTAATTATATCTTTGTGGGGACTCTCCATTCATTTCTATGGGAAAAACTTTAATCTCAACATAACGACCTTAACCCCTACCAAGCCCATTGCTTAACCATATAAGTAACCAAACAAAATACGTGACTTTCGGCATTTTTAGTTTTCTTATTGCAGTCACAAACTGGAAAATGGGCCCCAAAACGTCAAAATGACAGGTTTTTATTACATTGTGGGGAACATACACATAATCTATACACACACACACACACACACACACACACACACACAATAATATTAATTTATGGTAACGCTTTATGTTAACTGCATCTTCATTATGGCTTTGTTATGCATTCACAGAACCTTCAGTGCACTTTCATAATGCATTCATAGAACATTCATTAGAAGCATGTAAGCAGCTGTACCTTCACACCTTAACATACTTTACCAGCTTTAATATACATTAATAACAAAATAACAGACATTATATTATTGATATAAACATTATAATTGTATACTATTTGTTATTAATCAAACCTTTATTGGGGGAGTCTGATGGAAATTGGCCATATTTAAACTAAATAGTGTACATTTATTTATTTATGGGGGGGGGGGCTTAAAAACATTTTACGGTGGCTAGAGCCCCCCTACAATAAGCCTAAGAATGCCCCTGTTATTCATGTATATTAAAGCTGTTCATGTATGTTAAGGTGCTAAGGTAGGCTTATACTCACAGGCTGCTTATGAATGTTCTATGAACGCATTAAGAATGTGCAGTTAATGCGAAGTGCTACCAAACTGGGTAAAGTTTATCTGTAGGGTTTGGAAACTCAAGAAAACAACATTTTAAAGATGCAGTAGAGTTCTCTGTGCTTGGTGACATGAATGCCGGTACTGGCATGACAGGTTATCTGTTGACATTCAGAAAAATATCACAAGACTGAGACAAGAGCAACATATCACGGCTCTGTGGACATCGAGACAGCCGCTGGAACAAATTCACCGTTTAGAATTTCATTCACATGGCAAACTTGACAGTCAGATACAGGATGTCAGGGGAGACGGCTTTCTCATAGACCTTGAAGGCTGCTTGAATATTATTCCGACTTCCTGAAATGCAGCCGTATTAATCAAAATGGCTCTTCATATTTTCCTTCGGGATAATATTTTCTTCCTTTTACAGCTGGTTCATTAGACCATCTCTTCCCACATATAGGCTAATAAGCAGACACGGAAACTCTGGACACTTACATGCAAACATGCAAAATTATTCTAGAAACATTCATAGACTTAAAAAAAATATATCAAAACAGAAATTTAGCTGAACGAAATGAAGGATGAAAGTTGGACGTGCGAGAAAACATTCAATTCCACGATTCTCTCAGGCTTACAAAAAAATGTGCCAAAGCGAAACAAATGAATGTCTAGTTCCACCGAGCTGCCGTTTTATGATAGCTTTAAGGTTTTCAAGTGAAACCGTCATTCTTTCCTAGAACATTTCTCACAGTATTCGTGTCACTCTTGCACGCGCTGTCTAAGCATTCTAATAAGGGCTACAAACAGTTTAACTGAACACGGTATTAAGACGTCATCTTGTCACCCGCAGCAACAATTTCCATACATTAACTACTTCGCATTTAATAAGCTATATACCATTAACCTCAGGAACGTGCAAAACAACATACCCATTCAGCTCACAAATCATGGCAACATAACTGGAAATTCAGAGCAGAGAAACGTAAAGAACATCAATTTTAGAAGGGAGTTAATTATAAAAACTTGATATGAGCTTTCACATAACATGGATTACAATTAAAATAATTGACTTTCACTGGTATACTAATATTGCTTCACGAACCTGCATAGTATGACACTTTTCATCCAGACATAGCAAGTCAAGCTGATCCACACAATTATAGCTCCACCTACTGATACCCGGAGTTTAATGTAAACTGCTCAAACTTAAAATCTCACTTCACTGTCAACTAGGGTGGCCGTTTCCAAAAATTTCTGAACGAGACGAAAAAATCTTGATGCTGAAGTGCTTAGGACTTGAATTTCTGAAAAATTTAAGATTAAATAATATAACTCGCCCACTAATATATATTTAGTTCTATTATTCACGTATACTGTTTGGTCTGCAGTAGCCTATATCTAATCCATTTCAGTGTTTGTTATTTTTATGTTCACAAGATTACAGTTTTAAGAATTTAATTTTAATGCTTAACCAATACAAGCGTTACTTTTTTCGTATTTTTGCATTTGATTTGTCAATGAATACGCCTAATACTCGGATGGTGATCAGTTGAAGATTCGTAGTTCAAAAACAAAAAATGTAATGAAAACAATGTAAGAATAAGGAATAAAAGCAAAAAAAATAACGCAATTGCAGTTCCAGTTGGGTCTGCAGGTGAGTTATTTCCAGACTGCGCTTAAATTTAGTCTCCTTAAAAAACAGCAAAAGTTTTTTTTTTCTATTCCAAATGCATCAGCAGTTATCCTGGTAACGAGTACTGCTTACTGATGCGCACAACGATCACAGTAGTGAGAAGTTGCGATCGCCAAGAAGCGTGTCGTAAGCCTAGACAGCACGGCTGTAATGATAAATTATGCATCGGCCATTAGTTTAATTAAAGCTGGGTAAAGGGGGTGACGTCGCTGACGTCAGCCTGCAGAAGAACATCCTTTTTCCGCAGAAATAACTGTGTTTGCCCTGTTGGACTTTTATTAAGTAAATTTCAGGAAGCGTACACACATGCTTCAGCATGCTGCAGTATCGCTTCCTAATGTGACTATATCTAACATCTGTTTCACATATTTGAAGTGGGCTGCGTACCGACAGGCAGTGCTTGACGAATTATTCCATATCTCATATACAAAAGGGGATACATTTCTGGATATATTTAGTAGGATACTACAACTGCCTAGAACCTGTGGTATTACTTGCTTCAGGACTGCGCTACAACGTGCGCTTGCACCAAATCAATAAGTAAACATTGGAGTGCATGTCCTTTAAAATGATTAAGTAAATCCTTATAGTGAAAAAAAAAAACGAAAAGTTTATTGAAAATAATCAGGAATATATTTTCCAAAATACTCCTTTAAGTTTCAAGTTACCGAACCACGGTAAAGAGATCCTCCATCATATGTAACGTTTGTGCAATAATGCAAAATTAGATCGACGGTATAAAATTAGGCTTTAATAGCAATGTACCAGTCCGTCACCCTTCACACAATGGTGTAGGAAAGAGTTCAATTTGGGTGGAGGGGGTGGACACTACTTAATTTAAATGTAAAGTTCTGTCTATGGAGGGTCTAATGAAGCCAAATTAAATATTGAGGTCACCCCCTGCCCCCGGTTCCTAAACGCCCTTTCTTCCACATCTGTCTGGCTCTTACCTGGCTGTAGCTTTGCAGTGCCACTTGCGCTAGTAAAACCTGAAATACCACATAATTTTACTTCCCACAATTAAGTGGAATAAGCTGGACCGAAAAGAACGAAAAATGCTTTTCTCGTCTCAGCTAAATTCATATTTGTATTATAACAGTTGCAAATATGGAACTATACATGCGGTTTATTGTATCATATATAATACATAAGGTTTGTACATGTGTGACTGTCTCTTGTGTGTAATGTATGTATATGTATAATATATATTCAGCTCCTGGACGCATTTTTGCGAATGGCTGTTTCTTTGTAACGTGTGGAAAACTGAAATGATGATATTTGTCATTTTCAAAGAAATCTTTGCGTTTCTATTATCAAAATAATGTATAGTACAAAACGTGCTTTTAACGTCTCCCGTTTAGCTGGGCAATGATGGCATCTCTATAAGCAATTCTATAAAGAGCTTCATGTTTATGATGAAAATAGCTGCAGTCAAGAAAACACTGGTTCTGCCTTCATGTTAATGTGCATTTACAATGAAAACACACTCTGGAGTCTATAAAACTGTGGGAAACGATTCGGTTATTACAAGCACAGCATTAAAACCAGCCGCCTCGCTTTTTACAGTTAAATGTACAAAAGCTCCTATAACTGCGAAGGTTTCACGTCCACGAAACTGCGCGCGGTCGGTCGCCACGCATCCCGGATCACGGTCTCGGTCTCCGGCCAGAGAAGTATCTTTAATTTTGAACAACCGAACGAGGCTGAAGGTTGTCATCACTCGAAAAAACAGCGGGGACGTAAATCATCCAAAAGTACCAGCTATCAGAAGACTTCGGGTGCAAAGCCACTACAATCAAGCTGGAAACGGCAGATCTAAGCCAGTATACTGGAAAAAAGAAGTAAGACATATCTACATGAAGCACCATGATATGCAGTGCTGCAGAAATACTACAAAAAAGTAATTCAAACATTTACCAATAAAATAAAGCTGCAACATAACACATTTTGTACGACATACCTTAGTATAATTTAAACGTCAAAGTCCCCAGTCAGTCCGATGTTGATATAGTTTAATAGTTGAAGCAGGTCAACTATCTTGCTAGAAGAAAGACCATAAAGAGTTTCTTCTGCAACAGAAATCCATCGTCTCAAATCATTTTAATAGCTGGGTTTTTTTTTTTTTTTGGCTATTTTTTTCTGATTGTGTCCCAAAGAATCAAGTCCACTTAATGGAAAACTAAGAATTAAAGCAGAGCAGAGCTGGATGCTAAGTATCTACAGAGACGACTTCCCTACAAGCGCTTCATCAATATGACCTTCGGATGATAATTGCAGAGGATCGATGCTGAGCGCCGTTACACTGTAATCCGAGCGCATCTAAAGCGCCTTGCATTTCGCGCACTATGCAGGCTGGGAGGCACGACAGAGCTCCTCCTAGAGCAGCACCTCACCGCAGCGCTTTATCAATCTTAAAGACACACCGCATGTACCGGCTGTCACCCCGCTGTGTCGCACCGGTGCCGACTGTCACTGCTCCTTACTTGCCAGCCTGATGCCTGGAAACGGGAAATAAAAAGGTTTGACATGACAGAATAGCGCACCTCGCGTCTTAATAGGCTTTACAATGCCACTATATTTGCGGAGGTAAAGTACAAAGAAACCAATTAAATGCCATTCACCATCTAGCGAAAAACCGCACGCCAAGCCAAGCCGTAATATATAAGAGGGGCACTGATATTTGTTAAATGAAAGACTTCTTGGGTATCCTCTGTCATATTGTGTCAGTAAGATATTATTTGGTGGGATGTAAGTCTTCGAATCAAGACCTCATTCAAAAAGTAAGCCGTAAGCAGCCTAAACTGTATGTCTATATATTCTTATTACAAACATCTGAGATTACAAATTATGCATTGATAACGTGATGAATGTAGGTGTTGACAAATATTATTGAAATCTTATCAGACATTATGATAAAGAAGGATTCGTCAAAGTCCTCATTTATTAATTCAATTCTGCATGTGTGTGTACAGTGTTTTTGTGTGTGTGTGTGTTTTCTGAGGAAATGATAAGAACTTGATATCTGTTTTCACATCTATCATTGCCAAGACCCAATGCAAGCAATAGCTTTTGAAAATTGATTGGAAATTACGTGACTGAAATCGCAGACTACAGCAATCTTTTCAGTTTTTTTAAATTAGTGATTTATTAATTATGTCTTTAAAAAGGCTCAGTTTAAATCTCTTATTTTTGCCCTTAGTTTAAGTTTCACTTGATCTTCCTTTATAAATATTTAAGCAAAAAAAAAATAGAACCAGTCTATCTTTCATTATCAGATTCATGAATGCAAAAATTATCCTCCTGTACCAGGTTTTGCAATATTGTGGTTAGCAGAACCTAATTTTCATTCCCCCTAACACTTTTCCTTACGTATTATTACGGTATTTATGATCTACATAGGAGATTTCAGCAGGTCACACAGTGAAGTCCTGAGCGTATCAAATTTGCTTGTATGTCAGTCTTCAAGTTCCTCAAAACACGTGTAATTTCACTCAGTATAATCTGCCATCTGTAATATCTGTAACAAATTTCCTACAATCAGCAACAATCACCATCTTTAAAGCAGCACAAGCATTGCGTTCAAATTTTGGAAATGATTCCAACTCAGTTATAACCAGAACCATTCGACTGTGAGGGACATTCCAGTACTCCTTACTAAATGATACTCTGTTACAGGCAAATACATACTACCTCATAGGTTTAAAAGATCCCTAAAGTACTCATTTGTTTGTGGACCATATGCTTATTGGTCTACAATATTCCCAACTGATCTCATCCAAGACCTTCATTATTTATTTTATTAGCAGATGCTTGTACCCAAAGTAACTTGCTACCAGGTGTCGCTTTCCAATAATGGTTGCGGTGCCACATCTGGAGCCCATTTGGGAAGCATCGAGCTTCGGACGGTACTCACAGGATGGCCAGCTACCGACTGAACCTGTTTACACAGCTGGACATTTCTGTAGCAGCTTTGCGGTATCTAGGTATGACTCGGAATGCATCAGGAATGACACCCACTCTCACTCCTTTCGTATTCCATTGCTGTTCGACCTCTCATGGTTCTTCGTCCCCTCACAATTTTTGACTATTACCATTATTCCTCAGTAGTAGAATCCATCACCTCCACCACATTCTGAAGAATTCGTTGCCTTCGGTCCAAAATTTCTGCATATTTCACTGACTCTTGCATTGTCCCACCTCGTCGTCTCGCTTATGCAAACGTAGTGGGTGAGAAACTGCATATAGATGACAAATTAGTACTCTTCAGTGCAAAGTGAGCTCAGCGCCGGTCTGCCACCGAGACCTTGTGGAGCATGGTGTATTCGAATGCTGAGAGGCGAAGTGCGTACTTCAGCACGGGTGCCTGTTTAATTCATGTTTACTGTCGTGTTAAATGTTAAGAGCGACAATGTAGCAATGTTCTCAAAGAGTGATATACTCATCATCACATACCAGGCCATGTTCACTTTAAAATGCTTCTATTGTTATAAATTGTACGGGGATTGGCATCATTGGCACACATCAGATTTCAGGGTGTAAAAGTAGGTAAATGGTTGTTGTTTGAAATCACTTTAAAGTTAGAGACAAGTACTGGTCATCGATGATGACTGGGTTGACAAGAATGCTCATGACAGCGCCCTCTCGGCTCTCTGGCAGATCTCTGATGCATAATCATGTGGTGTGTTTTTTTAAAGGGGACAAGAATGCCTTGTGTAAAACTTAAGTACACACAGATTGCAACAACTTAGCCTAGGTTCTCCATGTTCTTTCAGGCAGCTCCAGGAAAGCGCTTTGCTGTTGCCCATCGGACTATGAAATCGATGTAGATTAGCGGTGTGTTGGGAAGCACTGATAACGAGAAGGGGCTCTGGCCGCCACTAGCTGACCAGTCTTGCTGCAGAAGCGGGGAGGAGCTCATCGCCTGCGACACCCGGAGCTCCGTGGCGTCTGCTTTGCATAGCGGTGCTGAAGTTTAAACAGCGGCCACAACTATGATGTAAATAGATAATGTCAGAAGTATCGGGTGTCTGGCAGCTTGCGCCAGAGACTCCAGGTCACCTGAAGCAACACCCAGGCGAGTGCAAGCAGGCAGCGAGAAGAAAGCAAGAAATGGATTTTGCAAGGAAATCTGTGGCCACCATCCAGGGCATCCCCTAACAACAGGGAACAGCTGCCAGACTGTAAACAATTCAGAATGATGTCTGGACAAACCTCTGGTCCAAAGAGCTTGACCCATAGGTCACTGGTACTACTGTTTTTGATTCTAATCCTAAACACATGCTGGACTGGACGCAAGGTTTTTATCATCATCGTCATCATCATCATCATCATCATCATCATCATCGCCTGGAAAACGTCAGACTTACAGGCACCTCATACTTACAAATAGACTGCCTTGAAGTCTATTATATTAAAAATTTCTGGTTAGACTAATGGTTCATGAAAACTTGATGCGGCTTCAGCGATCCATTGCTCCAGGTAGAGTGCAGTTCCATATGACTCACCTATAAATTCGACTTAAACACAGACTTGGGGAACGGCTCTTCTTTGTATCCTGGGGATATCTTACTGAAGCAAGGTCCAGTTAAATTTCTTCAAGGTGCCAACGACAACCCGGGATGAGAAACTCCATAATTCCGATGGAAATCCCATTCTCACGGGGTTCCCAGCTTGTGGCAGGCCACATTGTGTTTGGCGTGGCTTGGATAAGAAGGCATGACCCCCTAGTGGTGACTAAGCTGTCAGTTTTGGTTGTTATGCTACTTTTGATTGACAGCAGAGATGTTTATGACGTCCTAAAGGATTTACCAACAGTCATTCTGGTCTCCATGCACCTGAGAGCAAAAAAGTGTGAAAGATGCCTTTTCACTCCTCTGGCAGAACATTCTGGAACACTCAATATGCCTTAATATGCAGCCTGGGAAGACTCACTTCATTTTTAAGCATGTATTCATATTTTTGGGATCACTGTATTCCACTGAAATAAATGTATTCTTCTGTGCCAGATAAATATAGTACTTATTCTATAGAAGATAATATGAAATATTAAGTCACTCTGGCCATACACTTAATCCCAGTTGACAGTGGAGCTGTCTTGCATATATTTTTGCACGCTACATTTGAGAAAATAGCTTCATCTCTATATCCAACAAATGAAAGAACAGGATAATTAATAAACTGGTGTCATTCCACATTAACTGTTTCAATGTGGAATATAAATTCCAAGATGACAGTAAACTTGATCTGTTTGGAAAGTCAGCATTGTCACGCCGTCACAAATACACATGGACATTTGTTTGATAGACTAGCTTGATGAAGGTGTGACGTTGTTCATAAATATCAAAGACTTACTGTCTCTATGGTCCAGAGATCTGTTTGGATATTGTACTTAAAAACTCTTCGGAGCATAGTGATTATTCATTCTTTTGATGTGCTACACTTTTTAAAACATTTTAATGAATTTATTCACACATTTGTTTGGAATGGGAATATAAATTCAATCAAGCAAGTCACATTTATCAGGAATGAACAATATATTTGAAAATAACCTATCCTGCATTATGACCACTGGCAGTTGGCTGCTGTGGGGTCGTTTATTTCCACGCTAAAGGGCATTTAGATAAGACGAAAGGGTGTGTCTTATTGTCAAGACGATGACAACTCCCTCAGCTAGCAACAACGAGAGCAATAAGGCCAGTTCACATCCATTGAAGTGAATCGAGTCTGCAAAGCCAGCCGTCATTTTATTTATTCAGAGTAGCTGTTTACTATTCATAGGCTGAAACTTCTAATTCTCCATCAGTATATGTACCGCAGATTAAAAAAAAGCCATAATCATCAGAGGACTAGGCACTAGAGATGAGGTTAACCAGACACTACTCTGCTAATTAATACCCCTCCATAGACAATCAGTCTATGATTCATTTATCATGTGAATTTTTTGAGTGGGTACAAAATATTTTGCTTTACTCCCCTTCAAATTAACGTTGCAGACTGGCATCAGAAATGGCAGTGAAAGGGCATTATATAAGAGAGTGGCTCTCTTGCATATGAATGCATATGAAGGCAAAAGATGAATGAAAGGGAAAGGGGTTAACATGGCAGCGAGACATAAATCAGGCAGGTAGGCGGACACACCCCTCAGGACCCCGGCGGGCAGGCTGCACCTGCAGTCGGAAAGGCCTGGGGCACCAGCCACCTCATCTGTAAGCAGATGTGCCTGTGAACCCAGCTGGGAATTAACCTGTGGAGCCTGCAGATAATGAAAATAATATACAGCGAGAATTACATTTATCGCAAAAATATTCCACTGAAGTATAGTAGACACATTATTCTGAATGAAATACTTTTCCTTTAACTGTCATTCAAACAGTGGAGCTGATAAGGAAATGAATTTGTCTCCAGGGAATTACATCTATCTTTCTGAACGTGTGTGCTATCATCTGTGTGCCCTGCATCCACGAATAACAGGGCTCCTGTACTGTGCCGCCAGAGAGCCACCAAAAACAGACTTTCTTTAGTGAGATCTTCTTCCTGGGCGTAGCCACTATAGGACCTGGTGCTCTACAGCTGAGATATAAGAATTTGCATCTTGAATCAAAGGTGTCTCACTAATACACCTTTCCAAGTGGGTTACCAAAAGCTTATAGACATATATGAAACAAAAGCATCGAAAATGCCGTTTCGTTCATTTTTTTCGTCTGGCACAGCAGGTGGAGTAGAAGTAAGCCTAAAGAAAGTGTAGCTTCATATGCTTTTCCTGGGTATCTCTGCTGTTAGGACCTTTGATAGAGGCCTCGAGTTGAATCACCGTAGTGAAACACCGAGCTATATAAATGACCAAACAATGCAAGTATGCCCCGAGATCACTTTATTAGGTACACCTGCTAATTAAGGCGAGCAGTCTGTTTCTGTAAACAGAGAATCACATGACTGTGACTCAGTTCTCAAAGGGCACAGAAGGGGTCATGAAGCTCGGTTACTGTTCGACGGGCCTTCAGAACTGGCAAATGTGGTGTCAGACGTGGTTGTTCCATGTTCCAACATCTCAGAGAGAGCTTCCCTCTGGGGATTTCCAGACACAGCAGCGTCTAGAGTTTAGAGAGAAAGGCGTGATGAGCAAGAAAGGTACAGTCACTGGCAGAGATTGTGGGCCCCAAGTAGGCGTATCATATCGGGGCCCCCAGTCCAAACCAATCCAGTTATTTTCCAAATTTTCTAGGCCCCCGTCACTCAGGGGTCCATGGAATCATCCTAGTAACTGCTGCGTCTTGTAATATACATTATAGAGGACAGGTGGCGTTGCTATTTATAGGGTGGACAATAATGTGAAATGCATATTTTTCCATGAAAAGCTATAGTGCCATAGACTGTTAGCCTGGGGAAGAAGAGCAATTGCAATCAAAATTATGCACCTCAACCTGTTAAGTACAAAAATAATATTGATCACAGCAGCTAAGGGTGCATTAATTAAACTCTGGCCAGGCTTGGAGATCGTTCAGAACGTTCTTATTGCACTGTACTGAATATGTATGTTACGTCTATGTCGCTGATTCCCTTACAATAGAGACGCATTATAAAATGCAAAAGACATTAAAATGCAATACTAAGGACATGACATTTCTGAGTAATGGGCTATTTTGTCACACATGCCTCATAAATAATCCGTGTCTCCTGGAAATTGACACTTTTACACAGACAATTTAATGGCTATATTATGATATGTTTGATGCATAAACCAATTACATTTAGATTATGTTTATAATGTTGCCCAAAGGCCCCATATATGTCTATTTGTTATTTATTTGTTTTGTTTTTTTTGTTCATTTTTTTTTATTTTTAAAAGCCATGCTAGTATTTCATAACACCGTGAGCAGGAAATGTATCCAGTTACCATGCCAATCAAATTCCATTTCATACATTACACCTAAATTATATATAGTTACACCAGCTACAAGATACAGAAATTTCAGCACTGCCATCCAGAGGAACAATCAGGGCCTTTTAGTGTGGCCCATTACTGAGGAGAAGTACTCCACAGGAGGAGGAGAGCGTGAGGGTCGGGGTGGATGTGGCGCTGGGAGGCAGAGGAAGATTTGGCGAGTGGGTCTGTGCTCCTGGGCAGTCAATCAAATGGGCCCTGATCAGTGACTAGTAACCAGCAGAGGGAGGACAGGAGAGAGGAGGAGAGAGGAAGAGAGGAGAGGGGAGGGACTCACAGTGAAAAGGCAGATGGAAGAGAAGGAGGTTCTTGATCAAAAGAACCAGAAAGACATCAACAAGTAGATTAATCATGGAGGTACAGGAGGGTCATACAGGTAGATACGGGCAGTGGTGCAGCATTTCGATAGTGAGCCTAAATGTCAGTAGCATGGATACCAGAGAGATGCAGATATCAGATGCGGAGGCCCTGTGAGACATGTCAGGTTTTTACAGTCTCAAATTTATATATTTTATATAAGATAATTGCTAGACCCATATCATTGTCCTGACACATACATAATGCTCTGAGAGGATCATAAAACCATCTTCGACGTCCGGACTAACGTCCCGACAGCGGTATTCCTGGTGTACTTTTACATTCGGCAGCAGCTGGGTACCGTCCAGCTAACGTCGTAGCTTTTAACGTGTTTCAATGCTTACCACCAGGGGGCGCAGGGGGTGTTCCAGAACCTTAGTAACAATTATTTTTTTCAAAATATATTTAAGTTAAACAAACTGATGAACGCATCGCATAGACAGCAATAGTAGGCAATTTAAACAAATTAAATGAATATTTATATGAAAACATCAATTTAAATAATGATATATAAATCAATTTACATGCTCAAAATTAATGCATTAATATTAAAATACAGAACTTTTTTTCTTGTTTCTGCATTACATTAACCTGTGAGAGAAATCCTGAAAATAAAACAAAAGCCAATACTAATATCTGGATACAGATTTTTTTAGAATTAAACTATCAATTAAGTATAATCCATCCATCCATTTTTTGAAACAGTTTAATCCCAATTGGGGTTGCAGGGGGGATCAGAACCTATCCCAGTAACAATGGGTATAGGCGGGAACCAACCCTGGGCAGTCGCCAACACACCGCAGGGCAATTAGGTGTCATATACATTTTTATTTACTTTAATAAAATGTAAATATTATTAAAAATGATATATTACAGTTAAAATAGACAATGTAAGGGAAAAAAATCTGTAAATACTCACACATGTAAATTTAAAATTAAACAGATGGAGAAATAAAAATACAGTTAATTTGACCGCGATTGCATCTGCATTTTAAAGTTGAAACTTTTGAAATCAAGGCCGAACCCTGAGCTGATTCATATGAGGCTCAGCTTATTAGCGGTTGCGGTCATACTTTCATGATGCAAACATCTAGGGAATGTGCGTGAGGCCTGATTAATGTCACATTAGCCATATGCGGTGTCCATGTTTAAACTACATGAACATTATGCAGAGAGGAACTGCAGCCTAACCTGGTAAACCATTTATATTAGTGAAGTGTATTTATCAATATGGACATCATACAAACCTACAAGCAAATACATGGAAGTGGGAATCAGCTTCGTGTTCTTCTGTGGGGGGTTTTTCTCCACAATGTTTAAAAATACCATCCACACATTTGATTATTAGTGCCACGGGCCACATGCCAAGACTTTTAAGCACATAGGCGACCTGGACGTGTTAGCATCCATTCTTTCAGCACAACATTCCAGAATATATTTGGTACCATTCATTCTTACTATGCATGTAGATAAACAGTTAATTTATCACCTTGTAATTGGTATTGCCCTATGTGGCTGTACATGCCAGGCATTGTTAGGGATCCATAGTAATAATGGGCAATTTCCTGCTGCAGTGGATATGACCTTGTCGTTGTGGTGTATTACTGTGAAATCCCACAAATATACACAGTGTGCGGAAATTGGACTCCTTGGATACATTTTTCAGGTAACTTTGATTAATGCTGCTCTTGTGCATGTTCATTTGATAGATCAATCTGTCAGGCTACAGAACAATTTTGTAACAGGAATCACGAAAAGTGGAAGAACCCAGATGTAGGTCTCGCTACCTCACTCCAGCCGATCACAACTCAGGAAGAGTGTGTTTGTTCAGCGGAAAAGGTTGATTTTTTAGAAGAAATGTACTATTCTACTGCCATAATGCACTTAGTTTGGAGCATGACTTTGACATTAAAGGCTACTTTCCCATCCAAAAGAGGGAACAAGAGCCGCTGCCACCTCTTAAGACTATCAAGACGGTATTAGCGTTCTACAAGAGTATTTGAGCGGTACTTAGCCATGATCTGTATTATATACACAGTTGTTTGATGTTTTGTGAGTGATAATTCTGCTACATTACTGACAGGACGATGTGGGTATGACGTGCTTTGTACTCATGCATGATAGGCAAATAAAGTATCTGGAACCGTGAAGAGTATTTTTTTTCCAATACCATGCATGCAAATAAATGAGAAACTGACAATCTTGCTTTAACCAAAAGAAACGGCACAGCGCTATGCTAAGACAATTGTCTTCATGACGGCTGACCACAAACGCAGGCCTCGTGAGGATTTAAACAGTTATGTGCCCCCTGCCAATTGGGGCTTATTCACAATTAATTTAAAACTGATTAACATTTTTATTGATTATGTAACATGTTTATTTTCTGCTGTTTCTCTATTCAAACTGCTTCTGCTTTTAGGGGGTTGAACGCCATGATCTGATTTTTTTTTTTTGTTATTTAATGATAGTCTAGAACCTAAACCTACAGTAGGAGCAACTGAGTCTGCTGTTTAAGCCTCCGGGCGAAATGACTCTTTGTCGAATACAATAGACAATGAAATGGGGTTATCTTAAGCAAACTCAGCTGAAGCTACTTTCTGCAGGGATGGAAAACAGAAGTTTTTCTTTAAAAAAAGGCAGATACAAGGTGAAACGTCCTTATTTAAGGCCAAGAAAAATGGCAACTACATTATATAGGACATTATATACAGTAGATCAGCGTTTTCCAAACCGGTTGTCAGGGATCCCCAGACAGCCCACGTTTTTGCTCCCTCCCAGCACCCAACAGGAGAGCAAAAATGCGGACTGTCTGGCAGGGAGTTGGGAGGGAGCGAAAACTTGGACCGCATGGGGGTCCCCGAGGACCGACGTGGGAAACACTGCAGTAGAGTATATATCTCTCCCTGATCCAGACGGGCCTCCTAAAAGTGAGAAAGGGGGAAGGAGGCTGGAGAGGAGACTCCTCAACTCTCAACTCTTTGTTCCCACTGACTTGAAGACACGCGCAGCATTTTCAGAACTTGCAGGGTTAAATATATGAAAAATATATGGGTGCCACACAATGATCATGTACTGTTTATAGGCAATGATTTACAATCTGCAAGGACTGTGGGAACGAGATGAAAATGATACGCCAGCGGAAAAGTCAGCTGCCAGAAAACACAGTTGTGCCCTGGGAATCATTTATCTAAAGTTTAAATCACACAATTCTTTAAAATACATTCTTTAAAATCCTACTGGAAAGTTAGTCCCATATTTACATATACGTACACAGCAACCCTCACACTTTATAAAGCAAATCTTTAACACACATATACATGTGAGCCACATGCATAACCATCATCAAATTCCTCAAGGTGCTCATAATATAGTACATTTATAGTAATAATAGCAATAATACTCACATAATAATAATTATAATTACAGTATGTTAAACTGCTATCTTTAACTGGTAAAAAAAAAATAAACTGATAAACAGAAAATAAACACACATACGTCATGTTTCACATTCCATAAAAATGAAATTTTAAAATGTTGCCATTTTGTAGAACGTTATTCAAAAAGTTTTTTTAACTAACGACAGTAAATTGCACTAGCATATGAATATCAAGTAAGAAAACATTTAAATAGAAAAATATTTATAATTTGTTCAGTATGATACAGTAATGCACAGAAATAACTAGTATTTTGGCCTATTGGCACTAGATATTTTCAGTCTGATTTTCCGGCGTTCCTGCGTTCGCCTCTTCATAAGCATTCCTAAAAAGCATCAATAAAAACAACGAATTAGAAATATTTGTACACGATCATATAATCCTTCTCAATACTGTCGACTTAAGTTTCTCACCTCATTCTCCGTTAAGTATAACACGCTTTTCACGCCCGTACACATTTTTAGACACTGGCGAGTTACTTTGTCAAGACGTGATTACAGACATCTGCATGCAGTTTGCCCTCCGGCACGCACCTTGGACGCACACGCGTGTGCAGCCTTCCCTGGAGATAAAGTTGTTGCTGTTCCCACCGCAGCCTGTGTACTGGAACTCCTCACAGGATCTGGAGGCCGCGTCGAAGTAGAACCTCGGTATGGAGGCGAAACACGTTCCTTTATCCAGGGCGCGACTGCAGATCTGAGGAATGTCTACAGAAAGACGGTAATGACTTTGTAAGTGGAACAACATGCTGGACATACAAACTAAACAAGGTAAGATGTGCATATCAGCTGGCCGCAGATGAACATTTAATAGTTTATAGTACTAATACACTGTAAGTAGCTACAAATAAACACTGGTGTCAGTTAACTGGGCTTCTTTAACCCCAATATTTCAGCTAAAGTTTAGTGATGCAATTCATCAAATCATCCACCTTGGTCATTACATGTTAATGACACGCTAATGCAGGAAATAACTGCTGTCACTTGTGCCCCCGGCTCACAAAACATGATGTAAAGACCAGCCATCAGCTAAACAAAGTGTGCTGGCACTCTGATACTTTTCTAGTACATTCCCAAGTTGCACGAACAATGACAAATATGGACTTTAAAGTTCTATTGTTCATTGACTCCTGGTGTCCGGGTGCAGGTCACCGCTTCACATACCTCTCTGAGGCCTGCAGTACTCCTCACAGGAATCCATGCCGTCAAAATTATTTCCGTTGCCGTTTATGCCTCCGTAAATGAACAGCTCGCACTGCATGGTGGCCATGTTGAAAAAGTATCGTCTCAGGTAAGCCCGGCCGATACCCTCTTCCTTACTCAGTCTACAGACCCTCGGGACTTCTGTAAAGAGAAGGACCCTAAGTTACACGCCGTCTGAAAGCACAGGATATTACAGAACCTCACCCCCTTAAGATTTTAGAGTTGCCTGATGATATAAATCAGGGGGACTCAATCTTAGCCAGAATGGGTTGTTGTGTGTGTGTGTTTTCACTGCAACTCCCTAATTAGATTACTAATTAGAGGACTGATTGGCTGTAGAGTCCTCACACCTGGGTTTGGACAGCTGACCTACAGGTTATCCCAGAAACCTGCATACACACCGGCCCTTTGCGGATAAGATTGGCCACCCCTAATATAAATGATATACAGCATTTTTCTTGAAAGGCACAGGACATCAAGACAACCCCATTCAAATAACAGAATAAATAATTAACAAATATGCACTGGCCCCCCGCCCTGGGCTGTTCCCCACCTCGTGCCCGGAGCTTTCGGGATATGCTCCGGCAGCCCTGCTACCCAGAAGGATAAGCGGTTGGAAAATGGATGGATGGATAATTAACAAATATAAATGAAAATTTATTTTAAAAAAAATACAATAATATAAAATTGTCAGGGCATTTAGCACATGGGACTTGAAACTAAAAAAAAGAAAGGAAAAAAAACAGTGGAACAAAATTTTGTACTGTTTTTCTGAGAAGACCACCATCGGGGCCGTTTTAACAAAGGAAATAACACAACACAGACATGCTTAACGTATTTTTTTTTATGGATGTACTGTTACAAACGACCTCTACTCCTGCGGTTTGTGCATGGGCGCTATTACTTATACTTACTCGGGATCCTCCAGCACGTTTTCTTGCACTGTTCGAAAGTCCTGAAGTTGTTGTCGTTCCCGAGACACCCTCCGTATTGGAATTCCTCACATTCCTGCGTTATAGTGTTATAATACCAGCGCCGAGAACCACCATCGCAGGGCCCCTCATCCAGTTGTTGCAGGCAAACATCTGAAATCAGACATAAATCAGCGCTCACGTACATTAATTATCACACGATTCAGTACCTCCGTCTCGCCTAACACTAATGCACACGAACTTGCATTTATGCCGCATCCGTACAGCTTCGTTGTAATTCGGTGAAATATATTTACAAAGTCAGTTTGCTAACCACGAGGCTGTACGACGTGCCGTAATGAATGCCACAAGTGGAAAATCTTTGCAAGAGACTTTTTCAGGTACTGTACCTGTTGAGGGAAACGCAAAGCCATATATAAGCAGAGAAAGAAGTAATACGACTTGCAGCAAACGGAATCCCATTGTCTCAGTGAAGAATCTGCGAAGACAAAAATCCTGAAATGCTCCTAGATGCTGCTGGGGTTGGCCATTTTATATCCCTGGTGAACTTTTGAGGAAAGACCATATGGGCGGGTTTGGTGACTCATTTCCATTTCTCAACGGACAAGCTACGCGGTCATATTTGCAGATTAAATATTTTTAAATGTATTTTGGCATTTTGCCTATTGCAATGTAACAAGATAAGAGATTTGCGTCACCGTACATGTATTTGCAGTATTCAAAGGTATTTTTCTAATTCATTAATCGAAATAATACTTTCGAAGGCGATAAGTATTAATGTGAAATTAACAATTTTGTGATATGTCAAACAATATACTCAATTTATTGTGTAACTAATCATGTTTATAAAAGAAAGGGATAACAAATAGTTATCATTTCCATGTTTCAACTTTATAGTTTGTTCATAAACCCTGTTAAAACTAATTAATCAACCACTACTGCCTTTGTTTTATTTTACCTATATATTTCCGAATCACACACAAAGCGATACGCCAAAATCCGATTTTAAATTACTCCTTAAATGTGTGCTTAAACACAATTCCACCTAACTCCTCTCTAAGGCAGTATACTAACTACCTTTGAAACATCCATGGAAAAGATAAAAAATCAATCGATTTCAGCAAATGCATTCAACATATATATCAAATGTTATTCAAATTTGTTAGAAGAAGGTTTATATTCAGAATTGGCTTGCGTAGTATGAATGCCCGAGTTTTACCGGACGATCGAAGCTATAGTAAAGTTTTTTTATTGGATGTGTCATCAAGGACTATGACCTGGAAAGAAAGACAATTCACATTGTTGAACAATTAGACAGAGGTAATCATCTAGCCTGGGCTTCCTCATAAAACAGCACCCTAGAGAATGTCTAAATGTCTTCAATGTGTAATTTAGCAGGCTCGACACGGAGTCAGCCTAGAGAAGGTGGCTCCTAAACAGGTGTAAATATAGGGGGCGCTATGGACAAAGAAGTGTAATGGATACCATGAAGTAAACGCGAGGGGTGATGTCTGATAGAAGAAAGTCTTGTTTATGACTAAGCTATATGGTTTGCAAGAAGAGGTCCTGGCTCTTCGTAGATAATCCAAATGACATTTTCAATATTTTAGATAATGGAACAAACATGATGGATGTCATGAACGTGGAAAAAAATGCGTTGAGCATTCCATTTTGTTTACAGTGTCACAGCTTTCAAAGGCTTTTCAAGATGTTCACATTATCAAATCTGTCACGGTGAGATCAGCGTGACCTTTTCATTTAGGAGTCTGGGATAAAGGCTGATAATTTTACAGTTGCATTTTTACCATTCATCTTATTCAGGGTGTAACCAAGCCTTATATCCTATGCTGCCTGGGATAAGCTCCAGTGTGTGTTTGGTGGTAGGGCTCTGGGGTGGATGAGATTCGCCCTAATTTCTTGATGGCTGTTGATGTTGTTCGGCTGCCTTAGCTGACACGCCTCTTCAACGTTGCATGAATGTCGAGGACAGTGCCTTTGGACTGGCCTACTGGGTTGGTGGTCCCAATCTTTAAGAAAGGGGACCAGAAGATGTGTTCCAGCTTCAGGGGGGGGGGTCACACTCCTCAGCCTTCCTGGGAAGGTCTATGCTGGGGTGCTGGAGAAGAGGTACATCCATTGGCCGATCCTCAGATTCATTTGTTGAATGCATGTTTTTTGTGGACTTGGAAAAATTATACGATCATGTACCTTGGGGGGGTTCTGTGTGGGATGCTTAAGTAGTATGGGGTGGGGCCATCAGGTCCTGCACAAACAAAGTGAAAGCTTGGTTCACATTGCCAGCAGTAAGTCGGACCCGGTAGGTGTGGGACTCTGTCGAGGCTGCCCTTTGTCGCCGATTCCGTTCATAATTTTCATGGACAGAATTCCTGGGAGTAGCTAAGGGGTGGATGGGGTCCGGTTCGAGGGCTTTAAGAGCTCGCCTTTGCTTTTTGCAGTTGACGTGGTTCTGTTGGCGCTGTTGGCTTGTAACCTGCAGCATACACCGGGGTGGTTTGTAGATGAGTGTGAGGTGGCTGAGATAAGGATCAGCACTTCCAAGTCAGAGGCCATGGTTCTCGGATGGAAAAGGGTGGATTGCCTGCTCGGGGTAAAGGATAAGTTGATGCTAGGGATGTAACGATACACTCAACTCACGATTCAATACGATTCATGATTTTGAGTTCACGATATGATTTTCTCACGATTGTTTAACAGAATGAGCTGCAGACAAATTTATTCAAAAATATACCTTTATTTATCTTTCTAAACCGTGCAAGACGAGTCCTCTTCTTAACAGTGCAACTGAAATTGAATAAAATACTGTTTAAAAAAACATCCCAAATCAAAATTAATTAAAAAAAATCTTCAAATACTGTAAACGGTAACACTTTACATTAAATGCACCTACATAATGCTTTTATATTGCATTCATAAAACATTCAGTACAACTTCATAATGTGTTCATTAAGTATTCAGAAATCATTCATAATCATGCATGTGTACCTTTACACCCTAACATCCCTTAACAGCTGTAATATACATTACAGTTTTTCTCCATTGGCTTGGCTCATTTCTTGAAACAGAAATTACATTCTTAAAACTATAAAATCATTTGGCCAAACAGTCTTAAAGTTCTGCGCAACATTACAGCTCACGAGCAAAAGTTCATACCTCTCCTGTTCACACATGCTTCAAAACTAGATTAATTTCCCATATAAAGAGTCAGTAGCATCAAAATGTCAAAGATCTTTCTCAATTGCTTTGTCTCATTTGCATTCACTTAGTGCTTTTTTGCAAAATAACCTGGATGGTTCAGCATAACACCATGGATCACCTGCAAAAGCTCGTATCTCTCCAAAAACAGTTTACTCATGAGTCAAAACTAAATTCCTGTGTCATATAAGCAGTCAGTGCCCCCAAAATGAATTGTCCCTTTGGCATTGTGTAAGCACTGCAAGTCAAAATGCATAGATGTTTTGTCATCATGGCAGGGGTCTAGCTAGCAGAATACAATTATGTATAAAACTGAAAACAGTGGATTTTACAGTAAGAGCAGCTCCAAAGCTTGTCATCACACACACTG
>JABFEA020000050.1:19513184-19525222 GCA_019775915.2 Cyphomyrus plagiostoma
GTCAGCATAGGGCAACAGCACTACCCACTGTGCCTTTGTGCATTAATATTATACATTGAAAAAAACAGTTCAGGTTACAGAACTAATTAGTGTTTGCACATTTGTCTAGGATTTTGTAGTACATAAATTCTCACTGAAGCCTGGTCTACCAAATTAAAGCCATTTAATTCAATTGTCTGAGGTCCGTACAATATGTATTTAGTCTATATTCTAAAAAAATATGTTAAATGTGCTTTGAGCATTTATTTTGCATTGCAAAAGTACCAATTATGGCATGTTTGTTGTGTCTGTATACAAGATTTCATTCGAAACTGCAGGATTGCATTATTATTAACGTAGGCCCTGAACTGGGGTTGGACTGGCCATCTGGCATACTGGGCATTTTCTCAATGGACTGATGGGAGTTATTGTGGGGATCCCTCCCCCCCCACCCCCCCAAGTCAGCTTAATTTATGAGGAGTGCACCCATCCACCCCCATTTGTATAAATATCAGTTGTGCCCAGCATTTTTTCAATCAGTGTCTTTGTATATGACATACTGCATGCACATTTGACACTATACGTTTCACATACTATAGCTTGTAATGTCAGGTTCATGCCAAACGAAATGGATGTTTCTGCTTGTCAGTCAACCTAACCTTTTTAATTTTACTGAATCTTTTTCCTGTACTTCATTTAAAAATTAAGCCAACTGGCAAAAAAAAAACTTCTGTGAATGTCAATAACCAAGACAATGCTGAGTCTAAATCCTGTACCTTCTGAAGCCAATTACTTGAGGTTTTATTTAATAATGGATTTCTGAGTTTGGAACCTCATTTGAAAGACATTAGTATTTTGGGTAACCCCAAATGACATAAAATATAATAGTCTGCTAAAACTACAAAATGGATTTCAAAATTAAACGGGGGGGGGGGGCGCATGACCCTCTATTCATCAGTGATTTTGCTGTCAGCACAGCCGAGAGCATTACGTTAAAGAGTATACACCTCACTGAGAATTTCTCCTGGAATCAGCGTGTATCATCACTTATGAAGGCAGCCCAGGAACAAACTCACTTCCTGCGGCGCTTGAGGCAGGCGAGACAACTACCTCCCATCCTGTCTACCTTCTACACTCTACAGGGACACCACTGAGAACATCCTTTCAGAGTGCATCACAGCCTGGCTCACATCCTGCAATGCCTCAGACCGCATTTCCCTGCAGCAGGTCATTAAATGTGTAGCAAACAGTGCTAGAACCACCCTACCTTTTCTTCATTACACCTACAATAGTCACTGCATGGGGGGGGGGGGGGCGAACTGGAGTGGTCGAATGTTCTCACAACCTCTTGACCACTTAAAATGAGCTTTTTCTTCCAGGATGTTCAATTGCCGAACAGTCTGGCCCCTCCCATTCTAATACAGTGTTTGCTAATAACACTGTCAGTTACCATAACACTGAAACCAAATTATATTTGTCTTTTTATTGTTTATTTAATCCCATTTCCCTCTTTCTGTATTTTCTTTCTTATTCCTTCTCCACATTTCATTTTTAAATGTCTCACGTACGTTGATATCCTGTTCGTTACCTTTTCATTTGCGCTGCGACTAATAAGCCCAAAATTTCAATTCACTGTCTGACTATTGCACCATATAGCTGAAGATGACAAAAAAAGATGTTTTGTTTTGACAAAGATCCTAAGTGCTGATGTCAGGGGACTAGCTGAATCCCTCTTACTATAGGCAGGTGCTAAAGCCCCCAAACCACAGAACATTAAACTGTAACTAATTAAATCGCAAAGGGATAAAAAGCCAGGAGTCATATATTCAAACCCACAGCAACCAAACGAGCAGGCAAACTAATACAATCCAACCACCCTGCTGCCCGTAAGAAAAATCAAAACACACACTAAACAAAAGAGGCTATTTACATGGACCCATGGTAAAGCATATAAAATGTATCCCAAAGTGCTACTGGTATAAAAGCCACAGTTCGCCGCTTGTCAGTGCTAGGCCCCTGATCTTCAGGGCAGTCCAATCGGACGACTCTTCACTGCCCGCCGCTTGTCAGGCATTTGAGAAAAAAAAAACCAGCGAAGAAAACAGGACAGAGCAATAAAGGCCGGCTGCCACTGGACCCATCAACACACAACAGAGAATACAAACATTCCCTTAAAACACAGCATTGCCGTGCTGGATCCAAATCACTCCTTCCACTCTCCCCGTCGTCTCTCACACGCTTCTCGATATACTTTAATCAATAAACCACATGTTTAATTTATCACAATTTTTTAAAAAACACAAAATAACCCAAAACACACCACACAAAATACAATGATATAAATAAAACACAAACCAATCAAAAAAGAGAAAAAAACAAACATATTAAATATCTCCTTCCTTCCCCCTCAAATTGCCGGACACTGATTTACTGTAATAAGTGACATCACCTGCCATTAGCTTGGCTGTTTGCAGGACTGAGGGCTAAACGTAGTTTCAAAGAATACAAATTCTCCATAATTCCCTCTAGTGACCTATGACCAGACCTGCATCCCTCTGACACATGTGTCTGTCATCGGCTTCCTAAGCACCATTATAACACAGGTCATAACTCATAAGCGGTCATGCACAAACCATGCTTTAGAAGTATTGGAATTTTTAAATGCTCTTTTCCTGCATGAGCTTAATATTTTTCATTGCCTTCACTGGATTTCTTGTGGAAGAAAAATGTCTTTGACTTATCACATTCCATAGCATCCATTTACAATAATTTCCATGTGTCAGTATATTTTCTGATACATACTGAGAAAAAAAAATTTCATTTAGCTCGTTTGAAATTTTGTTTTAAGCGTCACTCAGGATTGAACGCAAGATTTAAAATGAATTTGCACCAAAACATGGGAGATGATCTGGTGTTCATGAAACAGTATGACATTTGGCACTTTGTATGTGAAAACAATAAACTGTCTTGTCGTTTCCACTAATAACTGTCATTTGTCATGATAATAGTCTTTCTGGAGCCAACCAACACAGCCAAAATGTTATAGGAAGCAGGCAAACATGTAACCTCAAATTCATCTGGGCGTCCTGATAATTAAAACCATACGTGACTAGACTGTCTAAAAATATTGATAAATAAAGGCAGAATTTAAGCAACTACAATCAATAATATTATGGCATTACCTTTTCAACTTGTCATGTTATGTATAATTACGATTAGGGTTGTACATAAAAGTTCATTTGCTTGGAAAATTAATCAAAGTCAACAACCCAGGTAATGTCATATTAATTATCTGGTACATTATTCATATTAAGTTTTTTGATTAGTCTGCCTTTGATTACATTCAGCAATGTCAGTTATTGTCTCATTTTATTCTTACTTTTGATCTGGAACCAGGGGAGTGCAATGGGTGACAGTGTGACCTGCCCCTTCCATGGCCAGGGTGCGATGCCCTCAGCTCTGTGCCAGTCGCGTTTCCAAATTCTGCCTCTTTCAGCAGCAAGCTTCCTCTGGGTACTCCCACAATGCAAAGTCATTGTGCACAGTGTGGGGGTGTGTGACCTGCTATAGACTGGCATCCCATCCAGGATCTCCCCTGCCTCATGCACTATTATTCCTGGCACAGGCTCACCGAGACTCTATACTAGACAAACTGCCAAGAAAGATGTTAGAGCATTACTTCTTAGGACTTATAATGTTTTGAATGCTACAATGCCTTGAATGCTACCTTCACCAGTGGAGTGGAGCACTGCTGTGCAGTGCCATATGATACACTGCACCCATAATTCTAGTAGTGAAGTCTAAGAGAGAGAGACCTAGGTTTTTGGATGTCTTTATGCAAATCATCTGTTGCAAGTAAGATACTGTCAGTTACTTTGTGCTTACTTACCTTGTTAGTCTTGAATTCTTTCTGTTGTAATATTTACTGCTTTGCAATAGCATTTTTGTGTATTCCATAACCATAAAATATTTTGCGGTATGTGTTACTGCAGCTACTGTGCATTATTACCATAACGGGCCCACTAATGTGCTGCTGGGGCTGTCAGGCATGAATGCTGGCAGCAGATCTTGTTCCTCAGCATCCTCACATGAGAACAATTATGCTTCCTGTTTTGCTGTTGAGAGCCCTGGTTGACAGCCGTGCTAATTTGACGTGCGTGGTGAGGTGTTGAGACATTTATGCGTGTATTTGTTCCCATTGTTAGCGTGACATTCTCATGAAGTGACAAATGTAACATTCTGGAAGAATATACAAAGAACAGAACCATATTTAATGTAATTAGAAATGATGCACAATAATATATAGTCTACGATATAAATGATTAAGTTACAAGACAAGTTGGTAGCTGACTTTGAAAGTTATTTTAGATGCCATTGTATCTTTCTATGGTTTAATCATGTTAAGCAGATCGTACGCCTCTCACTACCTATTTAATCTATGTGTGTTTCCCATCTCTATGGACTGCTGAGTAGCTCAATGGATGGAGTCAGCAACTCAGAGGCTGAACCTCTCCAGTATCCAGCCATTTATATCGGTTTTATTTATTCCTTTGTCATTTTTGTATTATCGCTGTCATATCTTTATATCTTTGTTTTTGGTTTACCGCAGGGCTATTCAACTCAGGCCCACTACCTATTTAATCTATGCATCCTTTGGAAAGAAGCAGTGCCAGGCTTCACTATATATTTGCTGGATCCCATTTTAGTGAAGTGATATCTTCGCTCAGATATATAATGACACTTCATCATTTCAGAACCGGTCATTGATTGTATTCTGTAGCAGGATTGTCCTGTGAATGTAAAACACCTAGCATATGGACATATTACTTTAAAATAAAAAGATAAAAGAACCCTTGATTGGGGGGGGGCATTTTATATGTGAATGGTGTGACAGAACCCATTTCCTGCAGATATCAGAAATATAATTAAAGAGACAGTTTCCTGTCTCCTCTACTAACCCAGGTTAAAGGAGAAACACATTTTACAGCGATTGAAATGTCTTGAAGAATGCGCTTGGCACAGGCCCCCCAGCGGTGCTGCTATCTGAGGGTCAAGCCCTTGCATAGCGTTGAAGTGTCTCTTCTTTAAGAACCCGGTTGACGTTCGTCAACAGTATCCCCTTGAATCAGCAATGGACGTCTCATCACCATCCCTACGGGGGACGTCTGATTCCAGTATTGTCAACTCACACGCACCTAGCATAACACTCACGTTCTCACGCTCGTGCAAGACATCTTACAGCAAATCTATATTATTCCATCGTAAATCTAAAAGTATCTATGTAAAAAGCACTGGGGTAGTTTGCAAACCCTGCATACTATTTGCAAGATTATAGAACTGTCACATACAGGTAAATGAGTGTGCAGGCTTGTTACCCAAATCTCACACCAGCCAGCTGGCCAAAATTGGGAACTCTGTGATTCACTGATGATGAATGTTTGGCCTCTGCCAGAAATCATGTGGGTGGATCAGTTCCCACCCACCCATCCATCCATCCATCCATCCATATTCTGTAACTATTTTTCCTATTTATGATTGCAGGGCATCCATACATATATTTATATATTACATCAATTATAATTAAAGTGCACATGATATAATTTTTTCTGGTTCGATCCCAATATTAAAATTTTGAGTTTCTGCCTGTACTGATACCAATCTGCTATTTTTCCCCTGTGATCATTACATGACATATTTGTATCAATATATTTCAGTTAACATGGCGAGCTATCTGCATTTAGTGTTGTACTGGTATTATGTGAGCATGCTATGAATAGGAAAATATAATAGTTTTGTCTTGTAGTCTTTAAGCCCATAGTGTGCTTCCAATCTCTCTGGGCTGCTGAGTAGCTCAATGGATGGAGTCAGCAACTGAGAGGCTGAACCTCTCCAGTCTCCAGCCATTTATATTGATTTTATTTATTACTTTGTCATTTTTGTATTATCGCTGTCATATCTTTATATCTTTGTTTTTGGTCTACCCCAGGGCTATTCAACTCAGGCCCTCGATTCCAAATCCAGGCCTTGTTTTCAGTTCTCCCAGGTAGTTAGTTTAATAATTACTGATTCTGATTGGTCAGAGGCTTCACACCTGGCTCACAGGTGAAGGAAGGCTGGAAAATCAGCAGGGCTCGGCCCTCGAGGACCGTAAGTTGAAAAGCCCGGGTCTACCCTGTCCGTCGCTTGTTTAATGATATTCTGCTTGTACTTGTCTTCCCAGTCACTCCTAGTATAGTTAGCCCTCCTTACTCGTAAATTATTCCACCTGTTTCCTGTTGCCCCTACAGTTCACACCTGCCCCCTGTTAGCCTTCTGAATGTATTTAAGTGCATGCCTTTGTCTTGTTCCTCATGTTATTGCATGTTAGTAGCTTTGTTTCCCTGCTTTGCTCATGTCTTTTGCCTTGTTCCCTAGGGCATTACTTTATGGCTCTTTTAGTTAAGTATTTTTTCCTGGTTTGATCTTACCCCTTGAGGTACCTTTGTTTTGTGGCTTTCCCCTTACTGTTCTGTTTGTTAGTAAAGACTTTTTTGTTTGTCGCTCAGTGGATTCTCTCTCTTTTCCCTTCAAAGGAGAAGCCGTGAATATTGTGCAATCGGTCGCCAAATTAAAGAATACAAAACTAAAGACGGAGCAGCATGGTGGCGCAGTGGTTAGCACTGTTACCTCGCACCTCTGGAACCCAGGTTTGAATCTCCGCCTGGGTTACGTGTGTGTGTGGAGGTTGCATGTTCTCCCTGGGGTGTCCTCCAGGTACTCCGGCTTCCCCCCACGGTCTAAAGACAGCACTAGCCAGCACAATCTCCATTATAGTTTATCCTAGAGGTGTTCACTGTGGTTGAGGTCAGAGCTCTGTGTTGGCCAGTCAAGTTTTTCCACACCAAACTTACAAACCAAGACAATAGGGACCTTGCTTTGTGCACTGGGGCACAGTCATACTGGAACCTTCCCCAAAGTGTTCACACAAAATTGGATGCATAGAATTGTCCAAAATGTTTTGATATGCTGAAGCATTAAAAGTTCCCTTCACTGGAACTAAGGAGCCCTGAAAAACAACCCCATACCATTATTCCTCCTCCATCAAACTTTACATTTGGTACCATCCTGGTATCTGCCAAACCCAGACTCATCCATCAGTGTGACAGAGAAGCATAATTCATAACTCCGCAGAACTCGTGAACAACTGCTCCAGTGTGCAGTAGTGGCGTGCTTTACTCCATTCCATTCAACGCCTGGCATTGTGTTTTGTGACCTTTCCCCCAACATTAACCCATGACAGTCTGTTAAGCAGACATAAAAAGTCTATTTGTTACAAATTTCTAAACATACGGCACTGTTATGTACACCTTGCAGGTCAAATTACTTTCCCATCAAGATCCTTTTATATAATATACAAACCATCCAAATCATGCCCCCGTATGTACAAAGTTACTGCTGTACACATTGGGAGCACTACATTTTGGATTCACTATTAAAGTGCAAAAAAAAAACAGCTTTAAAAAGTCAAAAAGATATTGTGATGAATGTGAGATTCCACAGTCGCAAAGACAATATGTGAATGAGGCTACTCGCCAAGACGTTCGGTGCGGGGCAAACCCAAGCCAATGACTTTCAATATTAAATATCCAGTGTGCACTTGCAAACACATTTTATGTATCATTATCCATTCTTTTGTAACTGCATGTTCTGTTCAGGTTTGTGGGAGGTCTGGGTATAGGTGCAAGGCAGGGAACAACCCCAGATGGGGCACAAACCCATCAAAGAACACACTCATGCACACCTACGGGCAATTTGGCACTGCCAATTTACCTCAGCATGTTTTTGGACTGTGGGGGGAAACTGGAGTACCTGGAGGAAACTCGAACCCAAACCTCAGGGGTAAAAGGCAACAATGCTAACAAATGTGCTGCCGTGTGTAGTGTAGTTTTGTGGTTTGTGTAAGTATACTCTGTGATGTTCGCACAATGACGAAATCACATAACATATTGCCGTGGTTAAGTAATGCATAACTGCATATGCCATCCATTTATTTCCATATTGTAATTGAAGGTTTCTTCATGACTAAACAGCCTGAACCATGTACTGAATTATTAATCTATACTGATGAGCCGAAACATTACGAGCACCCCCACATGAAGCGATGAGCATCTCCGAAACAGCAAGGCTTGTAGGGTGCTCACAGTCCGGCGGGGTGAGTACCTACAGAGAGTTGTCCGAGGACTGAACCATGATCTGCCAACAGGGTACTTACCACGGCTGACTGTGGGCACACTACAAGCCTTGTTGTTTCGGAGATGATCTGACGCAGGGCGTAATTACCCCTGTCCATTTCTTCTGCATTCAAAATGCTGACTATGAATAGCAAATATTAACTTACTATATAATTTACCTCAGACATTGACATATGCCATTTTTACAAGATAGTCATCATTGCTCATTTCACATGGCAGTGGTCATAATGTTTTGTCTGATCATTGTAAATGTGGAAAAGAAATATGAATTAGTAAATGTTTAAAAATCAACAATGACAGACACACAAAATACTCAACTGGTATCAGAATACATGAAGACGAATGATTTATGTGTACAATTTTATTTACATTTTCACGTTGCAGTACGTTTTCCTGATGGGTTTTATCCAATGCGACGTACAGTAGAGTGAAGGGTTACTTTTTTAAAAAAAAAAAAGTTTTGTGCTCTCATATGTAAAAAATAAACTTACTTTAGCTTGTTTGGTTTTCATCAAATTTTGCAGAATTACTATTAGTCAAAGGCGGCAGTGCTTCATAGCAGAACAAGGTCCAAGTTTGGGGAGACTTCAGCTGACAGACCATTCATCATTGCAGTGTAAGCCTTCAATTCCCAAGAAGAAACCTGATTAAAATGCCCTAAATCTCCAGATTAGCACTAAAATTAAGACGTACACCCCTTCCCTTTCATTAAAGTCAAATCTTTCTTTTCATTCCAGTGACAAACTCTGGGTTCTGAATAATTCAAACTCTGAACGAGAATTTAAAACACACATCAGACAACTGATGAGCCCAAATGGTGTTATTCATCAGAAGTCATTCTTTCATATTTATTCAGTAAGGCTGCAGCACTGGGATGAAAAACAGCATAATAATTGTCATTTAAACATAATTACAGATAAAAGTTAAGTGTTGTACATTTCTTGTTCCAATGCCATGGGTTCATTTCAAATGTGCAGCGTATTCACCTAATGCATAAGTGGAATAAACTATAAATCTCACTCAAGATTAGGCGAGAAATAAAATTCTCAAGAATAATGAGACTATCTACATCCATCCCTGTGAGCAAAGATCCTATATCCTGTTGCCTGTATCAAATAACAAACAAGTAAAAACAAATGTCAGACATCACAGAATGTCATTTTGTGACAGTTTTAACTACGCTTTTATACTGTGCTTAGTTTTAAATATTACAGATGCTATTTTTAATACTAAAGAAACAAATGCACTATATTTAACTTCTGGAGCAAAGGTTGGTTTTATGGCAATATTAATATTATGCATTAACAAACACTAATTAATTATGCAAATAAATAGTTGAGTCAAATATTAAGCCATAGAATAACACAGAACAAAGAAACTGTTTTGACCAGAGGAAAATGCAAAAAATAAGGGAAGGAAATCCTCCCTAAACCCAAGCAGTTTATACCTTTTAGTTAGGGTTGGCTCTTTGTTAGTCTCTGTGGGTACCTGTGGCTGTTTTTGTTAACTGGAAACGGCTTTATTTGCATTATTGAGATGAATCAAAGTCCAAAATTAGAAACACAGGAAAAAGGGCACAATATGAAGCAGTTCACCTCCACTCCTTATATCCGCATTTTGAATAGCTAGGAGCGTGAATAAAGCCCCACTTCCTGCTTTTTCCAGGCAAGGTCACATGACCTCCATTCTCATATGTACTCCCTAGTGACGTGTCGATGCACAGGAAGTGCTGTGAGGTCAGTTAACACCTTAAACCTGGGAACTGGTTCAGGGAATACAAATGTGGAATATCGCCATATATCGTAAGGTGAGAGAAATCACTGTTTCAGTGTGTATAATGATCCACTGCTCATTATGACCAGTCCAACAGAAAGAATTGCGGAGCAATTGGACAGAGTGCTGACTGGATGTCCCCAGTTTGGCTGTGGAACTCTCCCCATACTGTATCATCAGTCATGGCTGAAAGAAAATGCCCAAGCATTATGCTATTATTCCCATTGGATTAATTTCCATTAATAGGCCTTTTTCAGCATTAATTTATGCAAAAAAGAATCATTCGCTTGGACTCTCCAAGCCATCCTACGTCCCACACTGGTCCACGCTTAAAGCACAGTCGACATCCCAAGCTGATGTCACCCCGAGGAAATCCAGAGCCTGAAAGTCTTGATTAATGCAAATGTGAGATATGCAGGAATGACCTCCGAGGGTTTGACTGGAGGTTTGGTCACAGCTCCCTGCTCAGGCCAAACTGTGTTATGACTGAGGCTGCTGGGGCCCTGAGGACACTAATGCATTTACAAGTGACTTGCAAGCGAGCCAGACTGGACTCTTATCACTCAGATAATAAGAAGAAGGCACTGCATTCGCACAGGCTGTACGAGAGCATTCGCATATTCAAAGTGTCTCATTGCCAGGATGATAAATCATACTCATGCCCCTTCACTTTTCAGGCAGTTTTGAGTTGTTATTTTTTTTATTATTTTTATTTTGTTAATGAGATGATTCTTTGGATGACAGGCAAATAAAAGTAATTGAAATTCCAGAGCAGATCTCGGTTGGGTCTAGCAGGAAAAGCAAACGCAGTAGCATGGGAAGGAGTCTGACACATGGAGGGCCAAATTTGCCCCAGCATGGTGGCGATGGGGGGGGGGGGGAATCTATATATGAGAAAAAAGTTTTTTAAAGAATTTTAAGATTAACACTGTTTAGGATACAGTTTCACAAAAAAACATATCCTGACCCATATGCTGAAATGATTCTGTCTGATACATAACTAAAATCTCCTTTAGGTATATGTTTGGTCGCATGTGCGGCGAATCGGCCTCAGCAACATGCATAATGAAAGACAGAGAATGCACTTTTATTTATTTTCTGGGAAGGAAGAGGGGCGTCTGCCGATGTTTCGGGGGACATATCCCTTCCACCCCCTATTTCTGACACCCCTAGAAATAAGTATGTCAGCTCAAAAGGAAAACAGCAATTCACATGGGAAGTCTAGCGGGAAACAACATGCAGGTGCCGTCATGAGGTCGGATTCATCCAGATTTATTTGTTTACTTATGCTGGTAACAAAGGTGATACTTATAAATTGCAATAAATGTAGGTTACCCTGAGCTTTTTGAATGTCTCTCAGTACAGCCCTGACTTTCAATGCCTTTCAGCTGCCAGTGGGTTGTTTTTCAAAGTCCTGGGGGCAGAATTAACTTCTTTCATAATATTCTGCTTCAGACGAGTTATTCATAACCCTGGATTTTAGTTAACCACCAAGTTCCACACCCAATGTATTGTTTACAGGGCAAATATCTAGTTTATTCTCTGTCATTTTGTTAAGTGGATGTATCCTGAAGTTTGTTGACATTACAGGGTTCATAGCTAAAACATCCAGGTGTGTTTAATTAAGATGTTCCTGATAATGAACCTTCTCCAGCATTTATAAATGTTGATTTTTAACATGAATTGGGGGAGGGTATTATTTCTCTGGTGCTGAAGGGGAAATAATCTGCATTAATACAAGAGAGCAAAGATTTTGAGAGCAAAAAACATTTTTCCTGCATATTACATCAGTAATGCTGAGTAAGTCCAATTATCATATAGTCACAAATGAAACATTTTTTTTATTTGTGTGCCATTTTTGCGCATGAATGTGATTATTGTGAAATATTACCATTGATTAGGAAAACAAAATCAGTTCAGATGGGTTCTTAAAGATATGCAAGTATAGAATTGGACTTCAGAGTCAACCCTGTCGCTTAAAACGGACAGACATCTCCACTTACATATCTGTGGATCCATGGGCCACGGAACTGTGTGCGCGTATGTGTGTGTGTG
>JABFEA020000050.1:19526202-19542878 GCA_019775915.2 Cyphomyrus plagiostoma
ACCTCCTGCATGCCTGTTCCCCGCTCTCCCTGCCTGCTCCTCACACCAGACCTCCTGCATGCCTGTTCCCCGCTCTCCCTGCCTGCTCCTCACACCAGACCTCCTGCATGCCTGTTCCCCGCTCTCCCTGCCTGCTCCTCACACCAGACCTCCTGCATGCCTGTTCCCCGCTCTCTCTGGCTGCACTCTTACACTTCTCTCCACACTCGTCTCTCCACATAGCCTCCGGGAGGGCTGAGCTCCTTCCCTTCCAGAGCGCCCTTCGTCCGCTGCTTAGCGGGAGTCATGTCAGTGCCCCTTGCTTCCCTCTGCTTTCCTGTAGCACTTCTTTCCTTCCCGCTGGGGGGAGCAGCATGAATTTGCTCCCCTGCCAGCTTGTGAAGAGTGTGAAGGGGAGGCCTTGAAGCCCAGAATGCAACAGACTGGCAGGCCCATATGAGAACCACTGAATAAAAAGCAGCAGGCAACATCGATCTGTGCTGCCTAATTCACTGACTTGAGCAATCCCCAGTTGTGTGGAGTTTTATAAGCTTTCAAACCACCGTTACAGCTTCATAGCTGTGCCATGAAATTGACCTCCGTCACATGCAAGCAGCTGCAGATCCATGCTGCATAATACAAAAGTGAAAATGCATTTAAGGTATTAAAGCTTCAAATCGTTTTTTTTTTCTTCCTTTTTCACTGTAGTAACATCATTTATCCATCATTACCACTGATGTACTGAGTATATAAACATCCTTCCATCTGTAACCCAAATGCTTATACAGTTCAAGGTTTTGGAGACAGAGATTCTGGAGCCCATGCCAGGCTGCAGAGAGCACAAGGCTGGGGAACATCCTGGATGGGATGCCAGTGCGTGGCATGGCACGCACACACGCGCATTTACAAACCACGGGCTATTCAGAGATGCTCCCTAAAACAAAGTTGATCAAAAAATTTTAAAAACTGGAATGGTTTGAGGCAAAGTACACTGTAAGTGAATACTACACATCTGCAGTTTGCTCAGGTTGTCTGGAAAAGCATCACATAGTGCAATTAGGTAGATAAGCAGAAAGTTGGTAATCAATCATAACACCAAGTTCAAGTGGGTCAAACAGATCCATTAGTTTGCAGGTGGACTGGAGACGTCTTCACGCTAAATTATTTGCTTTCATTTATTGCTGCTGGCAAATGTCACATTTCCTGTCCAGACCCAATTTATCATTCAAAATAAAAGTCCTCCCGTTTCGTTATTCAGCTAAAGCGTACAATAGGATTTAACCAACACGCCTTGTCCACCTGCCACGATGGCGCAATGCAGGTGTGTCCATTTACAGAGACATGAAACGCTCTGACTTCCAGTGGCATGGGGTCGCCATCGGGGCGTCGTAATTTAGCCGAGTTTGGCTCAGCAGCCTAAGTCTACGTGTCTGTGACTAGAAGGCTGACAGTTCGAGCCCCAGCCTTGGCAGAACCCCCCACCCACCCCAAGATTGCCTTCACCCATATAAATATCTCGTGGTCTGGAGCCCTGAGGGTGTGTTACTAGATCATATTGTGGCCGGTTAGCATCATATATCGTTCTCTGTGTCTCTGGGCATACTGCTGCTGCACCGATTAAGACACTAAATACTTTTCGCAGTACTTCAGCAATCAAGAACATGTTACAGGCCAGATCAGAACTATGCAGTGAGGGCATATGCCTCTAGGGGGCGTGACCAGCATTCTAAATACTTCAGAGACTCAATATCATCGCACTGGAGTCATCTGCGCTATTTCACTATGGAAACCTAACAGTGTTCCTATCAAGCTGTGTAAATGTGGCATTCAAAGATAAGGTCCGCTTACTGCTCCCTTTCCACATTCCTCCCTGTTTGAACGAGGCCCTTAATCGAGAGCAGTGTACTCGGCCCTATCTCACCTGCAACATCAAGCCTTGCCATATACTAAATACATTTTCTCAGTTTGTTTATTTCAGAGGAGCAAACAGCCCTCTATCTGCATTAGCCCGTAAATCTGTAACCTCTTCTTAACACAAATATTCTAAAATATCCCACTACATGATTAACACTACCATGAAAACATGCATTAAAACTTGTCCTCAGTTGAGGTGTAAAGATACTCGAATCTGCAGTATTAAAAACTGAATCCGTATGTCCCAGAAAATGAGCAACGCCAAAGCCAATTAATCTGATAAAGTCTTTCAGCCTCAACACTTCGTTACGCTTAATGTCGCGCGAATGATAATGGTGCGCTAAGCTAATCGGGTTCTTGCTTTGGTGGGACGCAAGGTTAAGCGTTACAAAATCTAATGCGAGCGGACAATGCATTTATTATTATGTGTTATTTTATTCCTGCCACATCAGCATAGCGTATGTCGTTTATGGTGATTGCTGTCGCAGTAGAGTAAAGAAGGCGCTCAGAATGCCAAATGAGCACGAGCTACTGCATTGACCTACACCATGACAAAGTACAGCAAGGCTGTGTTCACGCAGCTCCGTATAAATATTCACCAATCAATATCTAGACACCTAATTTTTCAATCTGTGCACGAAACCAACGCTGAGACCTATGCCTGCCTACAAAGTCGGCTGAATAGCAAGCCAAACACGTCTAACTGGGACGTGTACGTGCAGGTGACGCTGCCTTTCATTGGGTTCACGCCCAAGTGTACATATTTTAGTCTGCAGAGACGGACCGGGACTTTCCATTTAATACAGAAAGCTCCATGGCGCATGCAAGGGCACCAGCATCATGGGATCCCAATTTTACAGTCAAACGTTTCCTGCAGTTGGATTCCTGCCAGCTAAATCGCAACGGAGCTGTGATTAAATCAGCAGGAGTCCTACTAGTGGCGATCATTGCGATATCGCCCTCATAGCGTCACGTGACTCCCATCGCAGACGCATGTCACCGCCTGTCGCTGTTGGTTCATTCGTTAATTATAAATTCACACGCACACATGTCAGGCAGGATGTGCAGCTATGAGGTCACTCGTCTGCTGACCAAATCGATGAGATTCGACATTGCGCCGTTATTACCTTAATTTGGATTTCTTCCGGGAAGCACTTGGCTGTGATGAGTGTGAAATGACTATGTAAATCTGCGCCGTTCAGAGTGACCGAAATTATAACAATTGCAGCACATTATGCTATACTGGCATGAATCGTGCATGGATGGTAAGGGGAATTAGAAGGTGTCACATGTGCCTTACACTCTGGAGGTTACAGGGTCTCTAGCTCGAATGGTGTCCTGAGGTCGACCCCCCCCCCCCCACCTCATACTTCTGAATGGTAGGCTGCTAAGCTCACACACTAGAATCACTAGAATAATTGACCCTAATGGTGCCATGATATCACTGACAAGACGTCCAAAATCGATCGTGCACAGGTCACAAGCAAATTTTTTGTTCGGCTGCCCATGTCGCCCCCATACCTCGATCCGCCAATTCCTCCTACGGTCCAAAGCATGCAGTTCAGTTAATTGGTGTCTCTGAATTGCCTACAACGAGAGGGATGGCATGTATCCTGCAGGGGCTGCTATCCCATCCAGGGTCTACCACAGCGTTGTGCCCTATGCTGACTGGGATAGGGACACGGTTGTAGGGAACCAATCCCAACAATAAAAGGGGACAAGGCAGGGGAGCCCATGGCCAGGATGCTAGTCCATTGGAGGACACACATCCCCACACAGAGAAGGAGAGCCAGGCAAACTTAGAACAGATTAGTGATACATTATTGGCCCCCATAGGGAAATTCCTTTTATCACTCTGCCGCATTTTGCTCTTTATGAATCCTGGGGGTCACTGCAATGGGACATATGAGCATTTGACTATCGAGCCAAGACTGGGGCTCAAACCAGTGCACAGAGGGTTAGCCCTTTGAACCATACAAGGATTTGAACTCACAACCCTTGCGGAGATGTGAGGCTCTGAGCCACTATGCAGCCTGGCTACAACTTATATTTATAATCTATTACACATTTTAATTAGCCCTCTTATTGTGCTTTTGGACAAATCAATCCCAAACCATAACAATAATCAATAGAATTCTCAGACTTTAATCAATAGGAGACATCCCTTTTAGGAAAACACGTAAGATGACCAAAGTATGAAGCTCCAGTGTCTCTTTCACATTTGCGTGTTCACTGTCTTATTCCAGTAAAGATCAACACTGCCATCTAGATCAGTTTTTCTATCCTTCTTTCAAAAATTTGTCCACAAATTAAATTATGGTTGGTTTGTTTACTATGTTCATAATGAAAAATGTCTGTGTGAAAAGTATGTGAAACTGCAGGGTTTAAAAAACCCCTGGTATTTAACAAGCCTCTGAGTGGTACAGAGAATGGAATTACAGGAAATAAAACCTTACAAATGTGATCATGTAGCTGAGAATCTGTGTGCAGGACTAACCAAAGGGTTTAACTGCTAGTCAGATTCTGTTTAGTTGTGATTACGACAGGTCCAGTTAAACTGAATGAATGAACTGCGCAACATAATTCCATCACGATGCACGACGGCTCAGACTTTTGACTCCAGTAATCAATGATGTCATTAACACTGCCGTCTTTGCTCATGCCTTCGGATGTCATCGCTTATATCCCCACGAAGCCCCGCCAGAGGGTGCGTGACTCACAGGCCGAGACGCGCTGGCATCTCTAAGGGCAAAGGGGCGGGCCATGTCCGTGTGCCCTTCGGTGACGACGTCAATCGCTAATGTTCCCGTCCTACATGCAACCCCTATGCCAGACTCAGGGGGGGTGGGACCTGGGACTGGGAGCAGAGCCCCCAAGTTCCCCCCTGGCGTCTTCATGCTTACGGATGTTTTTGGGCCCACGTCAGACGCGGTCGCACGCACAAAGCCTCTCTGGGTGGCGGGGGGGGGTACCTCGGGATGCTTTAAAGGTCAATCGCTATGACAGATAATGACTGACCTTCTGTGACTTTCAAATGGTTTTGTGCTGCACTGCGGTAGACCTGAACTGCAGTACGACGACCTGGCGGGGCGGCTATGCTAACAGCTGGTCCCCAGCCCTGAATGTTTTTCAAGGATTGTTTTCATACTTCAACTACATCCTGTTACATTCAACCACCATTCTTGTCTTCATTACGAAAAACTATGTTTAAAATGTAAAAAACAAAAAAAAAAATGCCTTGTGATGGACTGGCATCTCAGCGAGGGCCCCTTGCCTCGTGCCCCTTGCCTCGTGCCCTGTGAGGTAGGGTCCAGACTCACCCCTATCCTTGAAGGCTGTTTGGAAGCTGGACGGATGGAAAAAAACAAAACAATAAATAAATATTATAATAAATATTGTATCCATATCAGAAAGCTTTTTTGTCAAAAAAAAAAATCCTGCTTTAAAACTATTTGCATATTATTAGCTTTCTTAAACCGATACACCCAAGTATGGTGACTTTCAATTTATCCATTTATAAAGCAAGAAGGGACATTTCAGGTTATGTTATTTGGAGCACATTCATTTTAAAGATGAAACTTTTTTGTAGCATTAAAAGCCCATCCTGCTGCCAGTGATGTGGTCTGTCCTCTGTGACCTCAGTCACAGACCTGTTATCTGTGAGCTCTTCTGAAAAATTATTTTAACAAAGAAATGTAAACTTCTCACTTAGGTTTTTAATGGTGAAAACTGTCTGAATTGTGTTTAAAGTGAAGTAGGATAGAAGTGTGTGGGTTGGGGGGGGGCACTACTGTAATGGTCCGGGTGCGCGAGCGGTGCGGACATAACAGAAATCAAGCCCGAAGCAAGGTACAAAAACGGGGTTTTACTGGCACACTCGGACAGATACACATCTTATGCCGCGTCTGCCGGAACAGACGCTGGCGCAGACTTAAATACAAGACATAAAGCACACAACAGGCGAGCGGCAGCGCCACACAGCTGAAAACACTGGGCAACCACACGAGGTAACAAGGAGGGCGTGTCAGACGAAGGGCTGGAACAAGACGGACGACGCGGTACGTAACAACTACATTCTGGGATAGAGAAGTGTTTCAGTAAAAAATAGATTACATAAAATGTCTTTATAGTGTCAGTCTCTTGTCCCTGTCAGATTTACTCAGTGCATCTCTTTCAAATAGTGCACTGGAAGACACTTTAAATAAAAACAACATCAATCCAATATAAAATGTAATTTTTATTCTGTATGCAAAACACGTGTTGGCACATTAATAATGCAGAGTCTTAAAGAGGTGTCAGATTTTAATCTATGTAAATCTGCTATTTATTTTTTTTTCTATATGCAAAGAAAACAATTGGCTGTAATCTTGAATAAATCAGCGACCTGAGTGTAACACCTCAGAGCCAGAGCAATTGCTGGTTCAGAAATAGGAGAACGGAAAAGACCGAGATGCGCAGATGTCTCAGTATGAAAAAAACATATGCTGGAAGCTGCTCCTACCAAGCCCTGTATCTAGGGCAGCGTGCGAATAGACAAAACTCTTCAAAACCAAAATGAAACGCTAAACCGCCATGTTACCGACTGTAACTTTGTTCATGGTTCAACGGAAAATGATTAATACGCATATTTATTTAATTTCCTCAAAGCAGGAGCTTAGGAAATTGATACTGGCTATAGAATATTTAATATTTCAAGCATGTTTGTGGTCTGGCTCAGCAGCACCATGGACGGATAGCGTTGCCCTGCAGGGTTCTGAGTGCTAATGTCCTGAAATGGTCCCACCATTAGAGCAAACAGACTTAAGCGCAGTGTTAATGTACATCTGACTCAGACACATCCCAGCAGGTTTCACTGAACCTGCCCCGAAGCTACCTGCGTGTTTCCAAAATGCTTAAAATTGTATAAGCAGCAGAAGCCAGTGTTCTTAGTCTTGGCCTGTAGACATGACAAACCTATATATGTTATTGATCTGCATATTTTATTTTCCATTTTTGGTATAATCAAACAGTGGTGATGTGCACTGTCATGCAATCTTAAAATACCAATATTTATAGAAAACATTGTAATTTGGAGCAGAAATCACTATTTTCACTTGTTTACTACTAAACAAGTTTAATTCTCCTGACTTTGTACCTGTTTCAATAAAACCGTGTTTTGCTAACAACTATTTACGCAGTTGGTAACACGTACACAGATAAATGCAGTGTTTTAATGGGATAGTGCAGAAATGGATATTCACACGGGAAAGAAATTTGCTTGGCCCATTTATCTGGGAACTGGCAGCACACAACGTGTTGCCTAGCTAAGTAATTATTTTGGATTAAACACTCAGCTAAATAACTAGATAATTTGAATAAAGGTAGAAAGACAAGTCAAAATCGCATATATATTCTAATTCTTGAACGTGTCACACCCTGCCTAGACATTCTTTTTGATCCCTTCCCCAGTGTGGCCCTAACAAGACGCATCTGTTTCTTACTAATTTTGCCTCTTCTTCTTGCCCTTATGTGATTCAATACAGCTGCCTCTTGTTCTGTTCTCTTGTTAGCCTTTGTATTAAAGTGCTTCCCAGTCCTGTGCTCCATAGTCCTGTCATTGATGTTGTAATGTCTCTCCTTCTGTTTCCCTGAATCCTTCCCCAGTTTAGTTCTCCTGTTTGAACCCCACATCGTTCCATTTGGTTTCCGCTCCAATTCTGGCTTTAAACCCCCTGTTAATTACAGTATGTCCCGATGCTCACTTTTGTGTTCTTCGTCCTGCCCGACGTGACAGAATGTTCTTAATGTTTGTAATGTTCTATTTATGCTTTGAACAAAAGCATCTGCAAAATAAATGTAAATATGACGTGATGCACAACGATAACATACAGGTACAAAAACAGCTGCAATGTTCACTATCTGCTGACACTGGTCTCATAATTATGATATAAGCCAGATAAAAATAGTGAATTGAGAAAAAAAAATGCACTGAAGTAATTCTGCAGTAATCATGTGTTTCTCTCCAAAAAAAAAAAAAAAAAAAAACCCTTTCACTGTAAAAAATCACGCTGGAGAACATGCAATCATTAAGGGACAGTAAGATTAGATTGTAAGTATAGGATGGAAGAAAGAGACACTAATAATCCAAAAATATACATTGGTGATCATTTACAAGGTTTTTCCATCTGGTGCATGTCAAAGCTTCTTAAATGTGGCTTATTGATTTTGTGTTTCTGTATTGATTTAGTGTCTAGAGAAGGCACAAAGCACAACACACATGTTTATATATTATATATAAAGCATTTAAACATCTATGCCACTCATGGTTTAGAAGGGCAGCGAGGTTGACAGTTTGTTCGTGTGTATGACCACTGAGATTCCTGCAATACACCTTCCTTTTACGTTAAATCCGATTTCATAAAGAAGTAAAAGCATCCCGCTGAAAGCTAATTTCCAAACTCAGAATGAGCTGCGACACAAACCTCTTTCGAACTGCGGTGAATGAGGGGATTTGCTGTTATTCCTTCTAACAAGCATCTATTGCCGCCAAGTTGTCGTCTAACAAGCATCTATTGCCACCAGGCAGCGACGTGTCTCGAGCAACAGCCACGTTAGCATGGAGTCCAACTTCGATTTGCCTGCTGGCATCTGTCTGTGGCAGGGTGTGACGTCACTGCAGTATTTTTGCTTTGCCAAGAAGGAGCAATGCTGTGCTGCATGATGCTAACACTGGTGAATGTCAGTATCCTAGTGTTCCATTGGCTCGGTCTATCTGTTATTAGCTTGCTGCTGTACAAGCATGCATATGCATCATTACTATTTCCAGAACCGAATAAGATTTTATGAGTCACTGGTGGTTTTTTTTTTTGATGCAAGTTACTTTGCTTGTTGGCAGGAGTGAGCATCTGCTTCCTTGTACTTTCTTTAAATTTAGGTATTTTCAAAATCACAGCACCCAAAGAGCTGTGTTTGAATATGTATATCTCCTATTTCTTTCTCTTACTGGTTTAATTATTTTCAATTTTATCACTCATTAATGATTTAATGGCTCACCTTTAGCCTCCGTGACACTGTATTTTTCTCTGTGGGTTTGGGGAGTGAATAACTTGACTTCCTATCACATTTGGAGCCATTCTGTACGCAGAAGAGCTTGCACAAGTGTACAGTCTTTAAAAGTCTTCCTAAAGTGTCTGTCCAGACTATTTATTCACTCCCAATAATTCTGATGAATCATCTTTATTTTAAAAGTCTATAAAATCTTGTGTAAAATATAGTCCTTGCAATATGGTATCAATCACAAAGAACTACGCAGTTCAAATGTTACATTTAAGCATAAAATGGATAAAAAAAATAACACATAATTCATTGTTCAAAGACATTGATCTATGGCACATTCCCCGAAGTCTTAGGCTGGATTTTCCGAAGACTCCAATTTTTATTCATGAGCACTAAATTGCACCTGCATTTAAAATTCAAATTCATGTAGATCGTACACTTTTTTTTCTTGAGGCGCTATGAGTTTGGGGACAATTAAGTAGCGCTGGGCTGACAAATGTAAATACTGCGCAATTTTTTTTTATCAACCTAAAGAGTTTTTAATAAAACCGAGAGTAACTACTTACATCTTATACCGGGAATTATATATTGCCCCAAATACTGGCAAAAGAGACAGTAGATGCTGCAAAATTTCTGAAATTCAGTGAGTAGGATCCCGCATAAAGAGGGATGTTCAGAGAGAGCTGTGAGTGACATGGAATGACCCTTAGTGAAAGGCTCGGATAGCAGAATGAGCAATAAAAAAGGCCACTGTCCATCACAAAAACTGCTGTAAGTATCCAATTCAAAAATGCATGATGCTAAGCGGTACATCTGGGAAACGCATCATGGGAAAATGTCATTGTTCTATTCTGCTTGTAAATTACTGGGCTTTGTTCATTATCTATTAATTCTCATAATTTTCAAGTGTTTTTCTGGAGCAAAATAATGGGATGGATTCCCTTATCTGCAAAAAGCTGTAATAGGCAAATGATGTTTTAATTTATCAATGCATATTTATAACTTGTTTTGCTTCAATTAAGGAAGCTTAGAATAGTTTTTTTCATCCTGGTTCTGTCTCACAGAGACCTAGACAGAAATTGGTCAGTACTTAGGTTAAAAATAAAAACTGCCTTTTCGGATAAAACGTTGTACGTGTTTTCCACACCGGCGACAATAACCTGCCCCAAATATGCAAAATGTGTTTCCTTTCTAAACCAGCATAAACCCAGATAAACTTGTATCTCAAACTGTATTCATCGTCCCCGACACAGAAATAAAGGTTATAAATAATCAATAATATCCTCATCCAGGATCCTGCTTTTCTATTGTTTATTTCCAAAAGGAAGAAAGAAAATCAGTCATGAGGCACTCATGTCATCGCACAACGGAAAACGTCTTATCGTCGGCTGGCCAAAATAAAGCCTTCGGTTACCCAAGAAATGCATTCAAAAAGCAAACAAGTTTATCTTGGAAAAACACTTCACCAGGCCTGACAGCATGAAAAAAGTTCTTCTAGATTGAGAGGGATCCTTTAAAAGCTGCAATAATGAGGTGTATCTTACAGTACATTGTTAATGGGGACAGAAAGTGGCTGGTATTTAGCGTGTTTTCTCCACTGTTTTCGGGTATGCGGTCATTTATCAAAGTGGCAATTCAGCCCGAAGTAACACTTCATTGGCACGACTTCATTAAAATCCCACTGGGGTCTCAGTTTGATAGCGTAGTAAAACGGGTATAATCTCCTGCTTAAATGATTTCTGCTAAAGTAAATGAAAACAATTGGGCTGCTTTGACATCACGAGGGTGATGAAAGTCTAAACGTGCACGTTTACCTTGGGAGCTACAATGCAAACGTCGCCTAATGTTTATGGTGATTCATCTATTCACTCCTCCACCCACTGCTTATGCCAGAGAATACTGTGTGTTTATGCTAATGTTGATATTATTAGTTGTTACATTATTAGCCGGCTTTGAAGCACTTGCGGGACGCTGACATTGAGAAGGTGACGATGTATTCAGGGCTTGCTGACTTCGGTCAGCTTTCTGACATGAGATTTCCTAGTCGAGACAAGTCCGCAAACTAATTTTGGGGATGTAAGAGGTTTTTTACCAGGTAAATAGGGTTTGCAAACTACCCCAAGGCTTTTTGATATTTTTATTTTGATAATTTTATGTCTATAATGGAATAATATAGATTTGCTGTAAGATTTTGTGCCTGAATGTCTTGCCAGATGGAGGAGAGATGGCAACCCTGCATATCTGTCCATAAGGCTTCATGCTTTCCTCTATCTGGCCGTGGAAGAGGATCTACAGAGTTGTTATGCTTCCACAGAAGAGAATTTCATGCAGTATTTAATACAATATTCATTGTGTTTGTGACATTAACAGAAAGTAAGAGTTTTATTGCAAGTGAAAGTGAAGGGTGGAGTATTATGAGATAAGTAATATATTCTCTTCCTTTGGCTGCAAACGGAGAGAGACCTATAAAGAGAATTCACCAAAGATGACTGTTTGAGCCCAGAATATTAAAAAAATCCTTTTTAAATTGTTAGAATGCTGAGCAAAAATAAGGTCACTCTTTGTTCCTATTTGTGCTGCTAAGCTCTGGATGGGGATGTGTACCGACCCACGGTTAATGCTATAGGCCTACTTATCGAAGCTGGCATTTGTATGGCTTAAATCACACCCAGATCATTGCGCAGTGATGAGTGTTGTAATTGTAGTGTGTTAAAATGACAATTCATGGGTAAATACGGGGTATTTTCTATGGGACAGGAGCAGATTCCCTTGAATATGAATGTGTTCACCTTCAGACCTTTGCTGTGGTCGCATGCATGTTTCAAAGGCCATTATAGTCTGGTAGCTGACAGTAAAAGTAACAGAGAAAAAGTACCCCACTTTAAATTAACCTTTTCCACACAAATTAAATTGTTCCGTGTCTGTGAGTGCACTTTGTATTCACAGCCTACTTTCAGATCTCAGTAATCCGTAAGTTTCCTTAAATAGAAACGGGGGATTCCATTTCTCTGCCTGCATTCGTCACGTTCTGGCCTCCACGAATATACCAATCTGTGAGTGCCATCAAGTGGTGATATGCAACTTTCCTGCCCCCTGAATTTGATGCGTTGAAAAAAATCGATCATCAGCGATCAACAGCTTATTATGGGACAAACTTAAAGAAACAAAGCACCCACTGATAACATTGTGAGAAGTAAGCAGTTCAGTTTTCTTGATTAATTACATTACAATTCAATATTGTACATATATTTGAACGACTTTTTATTTGAAATAGAACTGCTGTCGCTCAGGTCTGCAGACCTTTCTGTAACATTGGTTAATGTTCTGAAGTGGCTGCCATACAGAGCTTATGTTAAATTGTTTAATTTTACGATAATTTTATCTTCCATCTAATTGTATCTACTGGGAGACAGCTGTGAGGCAGCAGCACTACCCACTGAGTCACCGTGCTGCCCCCTGCTGGCTGTAATTTAGGTCTATTTCTCAATGTGCACAAGTACCATTCAATTTTCTCGCACTCTTGATCTTCCCAAGTCTCTGGCGTTTCTATCCAGCGTGTGCTGTCACCTCCCGGTAAAATGAACTGGTGAGAAATGCACAGTCCCGCAAACAATTAACAGTGCTGGATCCCCGCGTCGGGATGCACTCTGTAATTAATTAGATGCTGGAAAGTATGAAGACGTAATTTTTGAAGTCTTTGGAGTTTCTACCAAGAGAGGGCGCAACTAACTTATTTATACTGTGTCATAGGTCGCAGTTGCTAAGGCCAGTCTTATTGTCGTGATCAGCCTTGCATCATATTTAACTGGTATTCAGTGTGAAACAAATCATCAATATTTAAACATCATGCACAAATAAAAGACACCCCTTGCTTAATGAAAGCTTATTCAGTTTTATGATAGGAATATAATTTATAAACAATCCAAGGAACAGTGATCTTTCCATAACATTTTCATTTACTTTATTACGTATACCCTGTTTTAACAATCCAGTTGCTTTTTCATACTTAAATGCCTTCAACATTTCCTCTCACTGGTTAATGGATCATTTATATGTACTCTGGAAAACTGAGGAACTGAGGAATGATGTTTGGTGAGGACATTCCATATTATAAATGATGAACTTCTACAAATTTTGTTTAAAAAGTCTATCTATATAGGCCTACTACATGCTTATATTATGAAAAAAAATATAAATGCTTATAGTATGATTCACTGTGACGTTATGTGATTTGCAAAAGGCTGGCTATAATATGCTTATGCAAATTTTAAATATTGCATGGCCAGTAAGCAAAATACATAATCCTGACATAATCCTAGCATTACTTTTTTAATATAAAAAAAAACTAACATTGTGATATGACCATATTTTGAACAGAGCAACCAAAGTTTCTGATATGGTAAATTATCTTAAGTATAGTGACAACCTTTTAAGGGAATATAAGTTTTTGTGTTTTATTCACTTCAGAGTTTTCAAAGTGTACAGAAAAAATGCTCTGTGCTGTCTGATGTAAGCCAGGACAGAATTATCCAAAACACAATTTATGTTAGCATACAAACACGGCCTCTCTCCTTAGTGGATCCATATGGCTGTCTTGGTTTGGTCAACTACTTGATTTACTCCACTAAGCTGTGAAAAGGCCAAACTGAGGAACCATACATCCTTCTTTCAACTATATATCCTGGGTAGAGTCACTGGGGTCCCTGGGACCTATCCAGGGCAAAAACAGTGCACAGGCCTGGGGTACATCCTGGAAGTGATGGAGTGAAGAACCATAGTCTTGAACATCTCAGATTTCTTCAAGGATTCTTCTGTAACAGGGTTATTCAACTCACGGTCCTCGAGGTCCGAGCCCTGCTGGTTTTCCAGCCTTCCTTTACCTGTGAGCCATGTGTGAAGCCTCTGACCAATCAGAATCAGCGTTTATTAAACTAACTACGTGGGAGAACTGAAAACAAGGCCTGGATTTGTAATCGAGGTCCAGATTTGAAGAGCCCTGTTTGTATAAATGTTGCATGGTGGCATTCAGAAAGTGTAGCACTGTATGTCAATGTCCAGCATGGGAGGGGCCTATTAATGAACATATCAGATCTGCTAAGGCAGGGGATAGGTGGTGTAGCGCAGGAGGAAATGCAAGACAGTGCATCAGACCCTCTGTGCTTGTGATCGCCATACAGTGACGGCCATATTAAAGTGGTTTTAATCACTGGCTTTTTGCCGTCTCTGCACACAGGAAGAGCTCTGCTCACAATCACCATCCTTCTGTCCGCTCAGAAACCACATCGTAAGACTGAGACCTAACCCGAGAACTTAACTCCGCCTGAGAGTCAGACAGGAGAAAGGCAGGGAGAGTGAGGGAGACACAGAGGGAGAAAGAGGGGGTTGGAAAAGAATGGAAAGACAACGTGGCAGTTTTTTTTTTCATTGAAGAAGGAAAAAATCAGAAGCAGGTTTTTTTTTTCAGATGAACTTGAGAGAAGGAGGAGTATTTGAGAAATCATGCATACTTGTATCTGCTCGACTATTCACACTTGAAAGTAGCTGTAGAATGTGACCCCACTTCATCTAAACCCCTGGGCAAAGCCCCGAAATGCTAATTTACTTTATCAAACCACTTTGAACTGAGAATATCACCTACAGTATGTGCCACAACTAAATAGCATTTACTGAGCTCTGCTATCACGTACTTGGGCATGGTATGTGAAATTTCAGTAATGGTGCACATTGCTGTCCTGAACATTATCCGGAGGGTTTCCTGTTTACACATTTAGAGGTTCTGTGTATTACTACTCATTGTAAGTAAATGCATCATGGCAATGCTGGATTACAACAAAGAGCAAATAAAGTAAACAATGTGTAATTTAGGCTGATTATTGCATATCAATTGTAGGAATAAGTGCTGAGGATTTCTAACCAATTCTAACGAATTATACCTTGGTTATGGCATAACGACATCTCCACAAATTCTATTGCTTTAAGCTGACCGCAGTATGTGTATATTTACGCTTAAAATCCAGTCCCTTCAAAATAAGCATCTTCACATATTTTCAAAAATCGAATATATAAAGGAGTATTATAGACAATAAGAAATCATTTAACATTTTTGATTTTATTATCGTCAGCTGAAATATCCCTTGCCAAATAGTCTGCCCTCTCTTTTTGGCCGGTGTTAAGAACAGGTGAGCCAAACCCACTGGAAATGAAAAATATTTTTAGGTGAAACCTGTAAAAAGGAACTCACTGATAAACTACAGTATATTTCGACTGGAAATGCACAGGAAGACCCCTACAGAGAAAAGATAATTGAAAGGTTACGCTGGATCCTTACCTCACCTTTTAATTTAATGTTTATTGCCCTAAATTGCACGAGTCTTTGATTGCACTGTAATAGCACGCATGTGTATAAAGAGCCAGTCTATTAGCTGTCTGGCGTGTTCTTTCTAGGTGGTAGGTCCAGACATGAGCTTCAGGCCAGCAGCAATCCTACCTTTCTGCAGATTAGAGACTGAAGCCCATCCTGATAATATTCCTATTTCATGTTTCTAGATGAAACTGTTATATATTTAGACATATTTGTGAAACTAAATAAAACTTTTTTTTTCCTGGTCACATTTGTATCGTATTTTGTGTAACTTCTCAAAGAAATAATGAGAAAAATACGGGTACGTTTGTGCCGTCATGGTACGTGGCTCGTTTCTGTGTCATGATGATTTAAATTTTACGTTGTAACACCTGGTAAATGGTCTCCTCTGTTTGTTGAGGCTCCAACGCACAGCACTCCTGTATTCCTGTGAAGGTCAAGTACAGAGTCGCACCCTGCTGGTGTTCATACCTTAGCTTTGACGCCAGTATCTCACAGGCGGCACCCAGAGAGTCCGTGGGGTGGCACGCTGGCCGACGCCAGCCAACCGATGGCGAGACCTTCCCCTCTCCAGAGGAGCGATGAAGCTGCTGTCTCAGTAGGTGACACATTATCGCCACTGAAACTAGGACTGAAAGTTACCCAGCTGTGGATGTTAGCTCCTGGGAATGTTCCATGTTATTCTGTGATTTACAGTTATTTACATTTATTTATTTGTCAAAGCGATGTACAAGTGAGGATCAGAGAACGGGGTTAACTAGCATCCCTGAAGCAATATTTTGGGTTAATGGCTTTGCTGTAGGGGCCTGACACTGATGTGGTGACTCTGCTGGTCGTGGTGTTCAAACCAAACACTTTCCGGGACAGTCCCCCCAACCTGCTGAGCTACAGAAAGCCCCCGAGGGCGGAACCAGATATCACCAGGACAGAGGGGTGTCAAAAGTGTGGGGGGGGGGGGATGAATTAGCGCACTAGTGAAATCGACCCAGAACTTTGAAATCCCCCCGGTAATTTTTGCCAAATGAGGGGGCGGGGTTTTGGGTGGCTGGATTCCCCATGATAAATGGCCAATAAGCCAGAAGGCCAGGCCAGGAAGGATATGATAACACAGGCTATGGCTTTTGGTTTCTACTTGGAGGAATGGGCTGGTTTGCTCTGCAGATTTTTGCTGCACAAGTCTTGGCAAAATGAGTCGACTGTCTCTAGCATCCCTGCATCCCTGCGTCCCTATGCATGCAGCGCCCCCCACTGCTCGCATGGGGTTACTGGAAGCCATGTCCTACGTGTCACACGCACGCAGGAGAAAAAATACTTTCCTTTCTCCTTTTCAGTCTGTTGCTCCTTTGCTGACAGGGGGGGCAAGACCAATCCTCTGGTGAGGGGGGGG
>JABFEA020000050.1:19547073-19564357 GCA_019775915.2 Cyphomyrus plagiostoma
TCAATTTGCGGGACGCATGAATTGGGCTTCAAACGCTGTGCGCGCACGCGCTACGCGGGACGGGTGGTCACCCTATCCCCAGGCATGTGCTGGCTGCTTGGGGCTTGGGGAGGGGAGGGTGTGCAGTGTGCGTTTCTGTCAAAGTTGAGTAGCTCCAGTTTGGGCCTGTCCACTGCGGCATCCCCTCACGCTGCATGACTGGAGGCGTACCACCACCCGCCCTCCCCCCCTCCCCAAATTAACCTCCGATAACTATCATGCTATTAACCTCTAGGCAACCTTCCGGCTCATTCCGGGGGTATGTATTTTCTGCGCTGCCCGCAGACTGTCGGTAGGTGCAGAAACACAGTACGGCAAAACAGTGGCAGTGAGGGCAGATGGGGGGGGCATTAAAGCTTTATAACCGAGCCGAGCAGCTGAGGCCGACAGACAGACACACCCTGGAACTTAATTAGAGACCTACGATTAGTGTTTGATCCCAAATCTTCGTTAAGCTGCATGAAGCTCAGTAAGCCATTTCGGCTTATAGTCTGGCCCGGTTTACCCTTTATTAAATGCGGCACCCCTGTTTTTCTGTACCAGCAGCTGTGTTAGTATCATTTCTGCAAAGTAGACAGGGACCGCAGACTGGGGTGGCTGTGTGTTAACAGTACTGCGCTGGATCCCAAGGCCTGAGATGAGACCCAGATCAGCTTTCCCTGAGGCAGCCCCTGGATCCTGATGCCACCCCAAGCTTCCCCTGTCGCCCGGACAGAGAGGTCGCCATCGCCTTCGCCGTCACAGTGTCCGGAGTCAGCGCCATCCGGCCTCATAGCGCAATCGAAGCAGCATCCTATCAGGGGTAAAAGGAGTTAACGGCGGGTCGATATGGTTTCGTTTCAGCCGAGAAAACGCTCCGTAGTTCAAAGTGGGAGGTGAGCCATCTGCTGGGGCGGGGGAGGGGGGAGCGTGGGCTGTAGTTCCGTTTTGCACACGTGGAAGAAATCGACGCTCCCCGGATTAGTTTGGAGGAGAAAAACATTTGGTCTGACTCCACCTCCGAGTTAGTGATGGGCCCAGACTGAATCTGGCCAGAGTGCTGGGATGCAGAGGTTGTGTGGATCCCAAGCCTGACCCCCATTCCCATTGTTAAATCCAGAAAGGGGGGAGCACTGTGGCCTCACGCCTTCTGGGGTGGGGGGCTTAAATCCCACCTCCGCTGTGTGTGTGTGTGTGAGTTTTCCTGCTATCCTGGCGTTGCACTACTTTCCTCAAGATGTCCAAAGACATGCAGTTAGGCTAATTAGCGTCTGTGATTTGCCTGTGAGCTGTGCCTTTTTGTGCCCTCTGATGGCTGCCAGTCCGCCAGCGTGTCCTGCAGCTGGGCGCGGCTCGACGTGGCCTGACCAGGAGCAGCGGTTGGCAGATGGACAGTAAGAGTTAAATTACTACTAGGCCAGGCAGGATTTTTTTTTTCCAGACCCTGGAAAATAATGCATATTCCAAACAAACCTAATTTTTAAGAATGCAGTGCCTTTTATATCATTCTGGTGTTTGATATGCTTTTTTCTATTAAATATAAATAAGTTATCTTTGCAATATAATTTTCTCATGACAGGATGCATCAGATTTTTCATTTTTATTTTTCCATTAAAAATTAAGAAAAAACAACAATATTAACCAGATAAAAACTTCCTCTCATAAGATCCTGAACCAACAACTTCAGATTTCCAATAGGAAAATTTGTAAAGTCTTTTTTGGTATTATTAATGAAACAATCTGCTGAATCTTTACATCAATAACTATGCACAGTATCTTTATATAAAATAATCTGCTTATGATCTCATGTAATTATAATACAAAACTACACTCGTATCATCATGATGCTTAGAGGGGGAAAAAAATAATCATTTATTACCAGGATATTAATTTAGTAAATAACACAGAAGCATGCTGGGAAATCTCACTGCTGGCACTGTGGACAATGCTGGGCCTAAATTGAGGTTTACCCTGGCAGAGGAGTATAATACCATAGATTGCTAAAGATTTAAGTGTGGATGTCTCCCATCCCCCACCTGGGTGTTTTCACACCCACGGCGTCCCCAGGAACACTCAGGCAGGAGATCTTTCCCAGATGTAGCCTCCTGGAAAGGGGCCAGGAGCAACGGACTCATTGTGAAGGTATTCTAGAGACCAAATCCCCCCCAGCTTTCTGTCTTAAAGAGACAATTCACAACTAATATGAAGCCTCCAGTGCTTTCAGACATCCGTTATCAATACATGTCACCTCCAGGCTTGACCATCTTTGTATAATCGCTAACATGTAGGGCGAAGCGACCATCAGTTATCAGATCAACCGCTGCCGCGCAGGAAATCAGCGTCGCGATGCTTATTCCTTTAACGACGTTTCAGTCAGTGGCAGCCTGCGATCGTCTTAAAACAATTCAAAATGGTTGAAGTCAGCAGGCGTGTCATACTTGGTGCATCTCACATGCGATGACTGCAGTTTTTCCAAGGGGAGTGACTTCAGGACCTTCAGAAACAAGGAGGTGGGACCAGACAGGGAATGCTGGAAAAAATAAGTTGCCTCAAAGGCTCCAGTGGAATTTCTTGTTTCAGCAGCTGTGACCTGAGGGAAGTTAACAGGCACCAAGCCTCTGCAAAATGCTCAGTGTTTATCTGTACATACGCCAAGCGTTCTGTGTTTGCTCTAATACTTTACGATACAAAGAGATATCCCGAATTAAATTATTTAAATTATTCAAATGCCGGTAAAGAAAGCTGACCAATCAGGAGCAGCATCTCAATCTACTTTGAACCTAATTATATGGTAAATTTGCCGACTGTCGCTTTAAGATTCATATGCTCACCACATGGTCGGCTACAGGGAAATGCTCACAGTCTCTGGAGGGTCTGTACTCTCCCGACCTTTAAATCCAACCTCGAACGTTTGCCATATGTTTTGCATCCCACTGATGTGGGGCTTAATGTGTTTCGTTCTTGGAAATCGTTGTGCCCATAGGGTGACAACTAATAATCGATTAACAAATAAAAAAGTCAACGATAAAATAATTAAAAAAAAAAATTAAGTCCTGTCTATAGTTTTCAGTCACAAATTAGCTGTCCTGAAAAGATGTCTCATGTTCATTTCTTTGTAGACAGAGTTCCAGACATGATTGGTGTGTTAAAACTGCTTCATATCTGGACATATTCGGAAAAGTAAGATCCATTTAGCCATCTTCTAACCTCTTATCCTGGGCATGAATACAGGGGAAAATACAAACTGTACATGACGGGGGCTTTCAACTATAGTCAACACTGAAAGAATGTTTGATGTATTTGATAATTGATGACATCATAAAACAGTGGCATTGCTATTGGGCAATTCGGAAACTCAGGAGACCACATGACGGAGGGCCCCCGAATTAGGCTGCCTGATTTGCCTGAATAGTTGAATAAAATAAGACTAAAACCTAAAGACTGGTCGAAGTTACAAATATCTGCCGTTGGCACTTTACACACTGTTATTCTCATAAATCAGCAGCAGTGTAAAGGTTTATATTTGGAATTATAGATCAGAGTTTACTGCGGTACGTGATTATGTGGGTGGGAGGAGCTAAGGCTGACTGCATACCTGGCTTGCACGTTTTACGAAAAAAAAACCATCCCCAGCTTGTAAAAATGCAGGCCGCATGCTCTCTTTGCAGACTCTAAAGTGTTTCTTATTGCATAAAGAGCTGCTCCTTTCATCTTCACCCTGGGAAACGTGCTGGAGAGGGGGACACTGAAGGAGCTCACCCCATTACTCTCATTCAGCTCAGCTCACTTAGGTCATATTTTCCTCTCGTGGCACACCAGGTCCATATTTTCTCTGGACGCAAGGCATTGGCATTTATCCTGCTTGCCAAACCAAATAGCTGCAGCAGACCGAGCAAAAAACAAACAAAAAAAACAGAAAGTAAGGAGAAGAATGGTCGACATATTGTTTATGGTTCTGATGCATCCTCATTTGCTGGCGGAAAAGGCTTGTATTTTTTTAAGGTGTTTCACAGAAATTGGGTATTGTTAACAGCCACTAGGTTTTGCTCAGTAGGCTTTACTGGGTCAGTGCCTTTACTGGGGAAAAGAAAAAGACCAGTGATCCCAGCCCCCCACCTCCATTTTTGTCTGGCTGGAGCTACGGAAAAAATGACATTACAGACGTTGGAAAACTGCTTGCAGACACAGCTTCGCAGCTAGCAGACTTAGGGAGGAACATACTAACTTTGGAGAATAATGTAGCCGTGTGAAGAGTAGGCGTATCTGTGTCATGTCCAGGACACGCTGGTGTGGCAGAATGTTGGACGGAATCATTTGAAGTACATTTCAGGCTTGAAGTACATTTCAGACGTATTTAAAACAGGATGGCAGGGGAAACCTTTACAAGAGGTAAAACCAGAGAGCTCCGCCTCCTCAACCTCAGAAATAATAAACATGCCATCTGAGAACCACATGAAGGACCAAAGACCCCCTTCCCTGCTGGTCCCAGTCTGTGCCTGACTATGGGAGGCAGAGTCACGCAAACACAGCTCAGCTGGATCTTTCTGAGGAAGACGTCGTTTGTTGAGGTGGCCAGTGTCACACTTTAATTAAAGGGGAAATCAACTGAAATTCCATTTAACTGCTTATTCACTGGGTTTGAGTAAATAAGAAATCTGCCTTATAAGTAACACCAAATTTTGTTTTAGTTAAAAATAATAAACCATGTGACTCTGATCAGAATAAGCAGCTGGAAAATGGATGGATGGATGAATGGATGGATTCCCATAAATGTCTATATTTTGTTTCTATTGGCGCCCAGTAAGTCAACAGAGTTCATCTTAGAGTCTGTCAGGTCAAAAGTCAGCTGTTGCTTTAATGCACCTTGTACTGAGGCATAATGTTTAAATACCAGGGTTCCTTACAGTCAACGATTCTTATATGTGGTCATGCCAGGCACCTTGCAAATCCTAGACAAAGTTGCTTCGGATTTTCACTTAGGGCTGCACTGATATAATTTGCGGTAAAGACTTAATTATATATGGTTGAGAAGTTGACCTTTAACTCATTTTTTTAATCAAATGCAATTTGAGTACATATGAGATGTGTTGATTATGAATTTAATATTATTTTCATTCTACCTGTACAGTCACCAGAGAGTTTAATATTGGTGGATTGGTGGCAACTTTAATAATTTCAATACAAAGGTCTACTTATTTGGGGGGGGGGGGGGGGTGAATGAAGCCAAATGAAGCCCACCCCGGTTCCTGTACCCCTGACAATGAAACAGCAGTAAAAGCCATGCTAATTTAAAAATAAGTAATTCAAAGTTACTACCATCTTTAAGGGCTAACAGAAGAATTCATTTAGAAGAAAGAGCCCCCTGCATTTAAACTCTGAGTTCTTTAATGGAGTGATAATTTTACTGTAGGATCAATGGCCACATAAACCAGAAGGCTGCCAATATCGGGACCCTGCATCTCGCTTTGCTTCCACGCTCGCAATAAATGCGCCACCGCGATCAGAAGTAGCTACTGGAGCCAGAAGCTGCAGCTTTGGCAAGTCTGAGCTTAGCGAGTCTTTCTCCTCCACCACCTGAGATCGCACTCATGTGGCAAAGTCTGCAGGACCCATTATCTTCCATCCAGCGTGCGCCGTAAGGAGAGCCGCATGAGGAAATGCCTCGGAGAATGCCATTCGGCCGTTCGTGGAAAATATATCTTAAAGATGAGCCTTAGGCCGGCAGCTCCATTTAAGCAGGCAAAGCCGTCACTTAGAAATGCCCGCATGGTGTGCACACCTCAGCACTGTCGCATTTCGGAAGGAGAGATACTCAGATAAATCTGGGCTTAATCGGTCAGTGTTGATTTAATCCCGATTAAAACAGATGGCTACCCAGCTAGCAATAAATACACAGTCGCTCGTTATAACGGCTGGAGGCCATAATTAAATAAGACAGTTTTGCACACTGGTTGGAGACATACCGCCATTGTTTTGGGGAAACATCTGTGCCATTTGAATTCACATCACTCCACGTGTGATTTCAACCTGACTAGCGGATAGTCATTCTGGCAGAAAGACATTTTTTTTCCACAAATGATCGGTTGATTTTCACACTTGAAGCGAGCAGATTAGCAACGAAGCTGAAGATATCTCCTAGTCCGAGGGCAGGAATGCGAAGTGGGGAAGGGAGGCATACATGCGTGTTGCTTCACTCTGACCATCTCCTCATTTCCCCTCTGACTCGCTTACGACTCGCTGTTTGTTTACAGAACAGGGAAACAGCACTGCGGGGGGGGGGGTCACACTCTCAGATCTCATTGTTCCTCTCTGTTTAAACCGGTCATGGTGTCCAGAGCACCCCCCAGCTTCACGTTTATCACTGAGCCACTTGGAAGAGCTAAAATAAGATTACGCATTTCTATTAGCCACGCAAGACCTGCCATTTCAACACTGTAGCAGAAGGAATGTGAAATTATTTGGCAGATGGGGAGGAAATGACAGGAATTAATAGCATTTTTTTCTATAAGGAGAAAAAGGAGGACTGTAACCTCCCAGCAAAAGAGCAAAAAAGAAGAGGAACGTTATAATTAAGAAGTGTGCCAGCAATGGGAGACTTGGGAGACGGCAAGATGGAAGAAGTGGGTGGAGCCAAGGAGGGGAAGGTGAGCAGAAGGGGGTGTTGGATTGGTGACATCCAGTGTAATATTAATAAATTTGGTGAGCGGAAGACCCCGCCCCAGCTTTTATAAAAGGCCCTGCTGCCGTGACAGGACTGTAGGATGATCCACTTTATGGTCAAATAATAAAACAGAGGAATCCACAGTCAAGCAGGGCCCGCCGCTTTAAGGCACCCTGTTACTTCTCTGTGGCACCATAGTTATCGCTCTCCCGTTCTCCTTCCCGATGGAAAGCCCTTTGCCGAGTTGCTTCCCCTTTCGGCCCCTCGTGAATTCCCAGATGTGTGCTGATATAGCGCCATGAGCAGCTCCTGTCAGGGCAGAGCAGTTCACAGCTGGATTCACTTAAGACCCGTCCTCATGACTGCAGTAATGTGGAAAACGCTCCTGCCTTTTACATCAGTCTCCCTGCTGCTATTCGCTCTCCAAGCAAAGCAGACCGGGGATGTACATAATATCACCATAACCTACAAAAGTTATGCATTTAATATGGGGGAAAAAATCTAAACAAATAAATAATGAATCCAGACCAATCACAAATCAGTTTTTAGGATTCAGTCAGTTAATAGTCTTTCTGTCTATTGAGGGATCTTTTCAATAATCTGTTTTCACAGATCCCCCACAGCGCTGTGTTTACCAGCATTTTAAATACAACTGCTAGGAACAGCTATTAATGTTGGTGGGTTATAGGCCAGCCCTGAAACCAGTTGTCAGGCTTTAATTAGTGTAGTAGTGAACCCTGAAAATACCTTTTAGCTGGTATCCAAAATTATGTGGAGGCGATCTGCCCTCAGTTTGGAAAATCCCATCTGGAGCCAATATATGTCTGTATAGGTTCACAGAACAACACATATCATGGTTTCACTACAGGGCTGCAGATAGACCAGCTAATAACAAGGAAATAGTGTCTTATCTATAGTCAGCTATGGGTCTAAGTAAAAATACATTTAAAGATTTTTAAACAATATTTTCTATATAAGTCCAGCATATTAAAAATGACAGACTCAACTTTTTGGAAAAGGCAAGTAAAATAAGACTGAAAGTCTTAAAAAACAGCATTCTCTCTCTGAAAATATTTCAAGGTATTTAACATGCCATCTTCAGAATTCATTTGGCTATCAGGATATTTCTGGGAACAAAATCCTAAGACTTTCAGTTCACCATCTAAAGGCTATTTCTCACAGGCTCAGACAAGAAAGAAACAATCATGACATGCATATAATATACATATTTTGCTTAAAATAATATAATACAGTTTTTGCTTAAAATTTTTAGTTATTAGGTATACTGTAGTTGAAAATATGGTCCTGCATTCACTCAATGTTTTATTTGATGTTACTTATGTAGAAAGATTAGTCATTTGGTGAAAAAAAATTGTTAATTAAAATTCCAGATTAATCATGGTCAATTAACCATTATTCGTTCTAAAATGGATTGATTTAATTAAAACATTATAATTGCATTTAACTGAAAAGATGCACATGATTCATTTTAAATGTTAAATTCATATTATAACTGATATGGCTGATTCTGTTTATCTTATGGTCTCAGGCTGCACAATGACCTAAGACTGAAAAGCAATTAATAACAAGCTGATTAAGTTGATGATATTAAGAGTTAATTTCTGTGCATTACCTACTAAGACATGATGCAAATATTTATTTACTTTTTTACAAAGCAATATTTTTGTTATCACATTTTTTCCAAAGAGAATGTTAAGCAACACGCAGAAAAAAGGAAAATAGTAGTTTAGATTTGCAGAAAAAGGATCTAGTGCCTCGGCATCTCAGAAAGTGGATCCAGTATCTCTGCATTGCCAAACATGGATCTAGTGCCTTTGAACTGGAGAAAGAAGATCTAATGTCTCAGCATTGCAAAAGTGGAGCTAGTCCCTCAGAATTGCAGGGAAAGAATCTTTCAAGAATCATTGTAGGAATCTAGTGTCGCAGCATTTTAGAAAGAGGACCTAGTGTCTTAGTATTACAGGAAAAGAATCTAATGCCTTGGCATTGCAGATATAGGATCTAGTGTCCGGGCATTGCAGAATGGGGCTCTAGAGTCTCAGCATTGCAAGTGCCTCAGCACGGCAGAATAGGATCTAGTGTCCCAGCGCTTCAGAATGAGGATCTATTGTCTCGTCACTGCAGGAAAAGAATCTAGTTCTTCAGCATTGCAGGAAAAGAATCTAGTCTCTCAGCATGGCAGAAAGAGGATGAAGTGTTTCAGCATTGGAGAAAGATGATCTAGTATCTTAGCATTGCAGGAAATAAATCTAGTGCCTTGGCATTTCAGAAATAGGATCTAGTGTCCTGGCTTTGTAGAAAGAAGAGCTAGTGTCTTGTAATTGCAGAAGGGTGAGCTAATGTCATTTCATTGCAGAAAGAGGATCTAGTGTCTCAGCATTACAGGAAGAGGATCTAATGCCTTGGCATTGCAAAAAGGGGATCTATTGTCTTGGCATTGCAGAGAGGGGATCTAGTGTCACTCCATTCCAGAAAGAGGATCTAGTGTCGTCGCATTGCAGAAAGAGGATCTAGTGTTGCTGCATTGCAGAAAGAGGATCTAGTGTTGCTGCATTGCAGAAAGAGGATCTAGTGTTGCTGCATTGCAGAAGGAGGATCTAGTGTCTCAGCGTTACAGGAAGAGGATCTAATGCCCCGGCATTGCAAAAAGGGGATCTATTGTCTTGGCATTGCAGAGAGGGGATCTAGTGTCACTCCATTGCAGAAAGAGGATCTAGTGTCTTGGCATTGCAAAAAGTGGAACTAGTATCTCAGCATTCCATAAATAGGATCGAGTGCTTGGGCGTGATCTAGTCCTCTGCACAGTCCCCTCCTCACTCAATCTCACATCAGCCCACCCTTCCTGGCCCCATTGCTAGTGACCAGCTTGTCTGAACCTTATTGCTGACCCCCATGGGCCTCAAATGTGCTTCTTTTTTAGGCAGCCAACTCTTTGAACATTAATTTCCTTTATTGACTTCCTTACAAGGATTAAGGAGTAATTTCCAAGGAGTAATTCCCTCCTGTGAGTCCTATGGATTTACAGGCCTACATCTGTTGGAACAAACACCTATTACATGCGACAACTTAAGCTTTGCTTAATGAAACTGGATCAACGCATTGACATTCTAGGTCATTTTATTTTTTTCTTTAGCTGTAACAAACCAGGTGAAACCCTTTTGAATGACCAACAATTGCAGGCCACAGTCGTTTAACATAAGCTCCTGCTTTAATGCCACATGTCTTCGGTCCATAACCACAAGGCAAGCTAAAATAGATCCCTAAGCTTACACTCCCTCCGGCCCCTAAGTGGCACTGTACAGTGCTTTAGGATGTCTGTAAACCAAGGACAGAGCTAGATACTAATTACGATTTGGCCTCCAGACTCAAGTGACATCGTGTGAGGATATTTTCAGGAGTTTTATAATGCGTTTGCTGACCAGACTGTGAGTCATGTGGATTCTGAAGCACACTAAGTATGTGTTCAGAAGATCCAAGGGTGTGTGCCCTCCTTTGCTTATTTAAGACAAGCACAGCCGTCCGCTAGCCTTCGCTCGGCTGCGTGTATGTTGCTTTTGGGCGAGTCCCCCCACAGTGTTTAGTAACAGCCCACTGAAACAAACTCGTCGAATTTGACCTGAAGCATCCAACAAGCGTCGGCGAATTCGGTTTTTCGCTAAGATGGTGTGCTCCACATAAGTGGGCTTCCCCCATCCCCTTTTCCGAACACTCCTGTTGGCTGTGTATCTGCAGTTAATCATTTCCATGGAAGGTTCCAGATTCCAGGGCCCTACCACACCAAGCAGTATTTGTAGACTCATTTTTATATCCAAGCCCTCCCCACCCCCACGCTCAGTGCAGGACTGTTTAAACTCCACCCCTCACTTTTTTTGTGAGGTGAAATAAAGAAAATATGCACAACTGAAATGACAAGCAGATGTGACGGCCTAGAGCACGTTGGAGGTCATTCTCAGTGCTGGATGAATTGCTATAAGTCGGCCACATAGAGTGAATGAGTGTCACTAAACTATTTGCAGTTTACAGATAATCCTTTTGGAGTTTATAGGTGGCTTTCTGAGTTGTGGACTCAGAAATGACCCTATATACCCAAAGAGACATTTTGTTAGATGATACACTTATTTTGTGTTGCTTCTAATCTCTGCTAACACTTAATGCTAACCCAAAATGCATTTATGCTTAACACACGTACTTTTGACGATTACTCTCGAATGTTTCTGGTATATTGCATTTTGCAATGCATTTCATAATGCATCACTGCTCCGTATCTCACGGCCATCTCTTTTGTCCCTCTGCTGCCGTCTTCCCTCAGACTTGACGGATTGTGTGGAAAGCTCATTACCAAAGGGTCCAGCCAGTAAAAGGATATGTATCTGCCTGCAAGCACAGCCTGTAATTTCAAAACCTCAGGTTCCCCAGTGTGTGTGTGTGTGTGTGTGTGTGTGTGTGTCTGTTTTTTTTTCTCCTGACTGCCGTCAGTGAAATGACTCCTAAATTAGGGAGCAGCTTCTCCTCCTTTCTAATAGCCTGCTTCCACAGGCCTAAGTCTGCCAAGTGCCTGACGGCTCAGCTCAGTCGAAGCTCAAACGACCCCAGAATTCACCTTCTTCAGGTACAGCTGAGCTCAGCAGAGATACAACTGCAGACAAAGGGTTGCTAAAGTGAAGATGAAAAGTACAGCACTGTCCTAAACATGGCTAAGATTTTATAGAAGAAACACTGAGCTTTCCGTATTCACACTTTTGAAAGTGTGAATACAGAATACAGTGTCTATTGAGGGTCATTTTCAAATTTTATGCACCCAAATCCATTCACCATGAATGTTGTCCTTCAACAGACACTCATTTGCTTTAGTAATTTTTATAAACAAGGGAAAAGAAAAATATTTGTAAAATACTAAAGCCAACTTTTTCATATAAGAAAGTCTAAGAATACTTCATTGGTAATGATACAGTATCTTTCCAAGGATGCACTTTGCTTCTATCTCTGTCATTTCCTTTTAAAAATGTGACATGAAAGTGAGCTGAAGTTTAATAATTCAGCAGAGATCTGGGGAGTGAGCAAATCTGTAAGAGAGCCTAGCGCTGGTGTTTTCTGTAGATCCTGGCGGTGTTAAAAGAAGCCACGTAGTAATGATTGTATCTCTTGAATCTGCCTGGGTTTTGTTAGCTGGTCTGATTAATATTTTGTTACAATGTGTATTTTAGTAATTAATACAGAAAAAATATTTCCTAGGAAGGGATACAGCTGCTTGTGGGGGTAGGGGTAGGGATGGGGGGGGGCTCCACCACGCTATCAACATAATTGTTTCATGCAAAGCTTCCGTGCAGAAACGAAGAGCTCCACAGCACACAGCAGAAGAATGCGGTTTCTGAAGTACTTTCCCTGGGCGTGTCAGTCTGGCAGTGACCAGGGTGCATCAGAGTTCGCTTGGCTTTCCCTAACCCCGAGTTTCTGAGAATGGTCTGCTCCATGCTTCAACATGGATATTATTCTTTAGGCATTTTCATTTGGGGCATCTTCTTCACCCATATTACCGTTTCTTACTGACAAAGTAAAATAAAGCGGTGAGCTTTGCTGAGGAGTAGGGGCAGTGGTGAAGCTTGCGTAGGGGCCCACATGGACTTCAAGGGCCCTGATTTTCACATGGACTTCAAGGGCTCTGATTTTCACATGGACTTCAAGGGCTCTGATTTTCACATGGACTTCAAGGGCTCTGATTTTCACATGGACTTCAAGGGCCCTGATTTTCTCATGGACTTCAAGGGCTCTGATTTTCACATGGACTTCAAGGGCTCTGATTTTCACATGGACTGCAAGGGCTCTGATTTTCACATGGACTTCAAGGGCTCTGATTTTCACATGGACTTCAAGGGCCCTGATTTTCACATGGACTTCAAGGGCCCTGATTTTCACATGGACTTCAAGAGCTCTGATTTTCACATGGACTTCAAGGGACCCTGATTTTCACATGGACTTCAAGGGATCTGATTTTCACATGGACTTCGAGGGCTCTGATTTTCACATGGACTTCAGAGCCACCAGCCCCGATTTTCAATTGTGCTGCCGATGACAATCAGAAGCACAGCAAAGAGAGATTCTGAGAGGCGTTTCGCTGGCACCAAACGCGCCCAGTCATCAGAGTATCCCCCCGCCCCTCTGTATTTCACTTGCAAAGTGTGTTTCTCTGTGACACTAATCTCAAAAGAGTGAACATCTATATGGCATACTCATATACGTAACTTGACCTTGAACAGAACCGATGGGATCAAATAACCAACTTTATAGAGTTGAATTCTGCAAATAGATACAAATAAATAAAGTCAAACTTACATAGCATAGAAAGAGATACACTATGAGTCAAAAGATTTTGCACATACTGAGATTGTCTACATTTGCACGTTACTCACTTAACATTTACCAAAAATATAATCAGTATTCTTTGTTAACAAATAAATTTATAGTACGTTCACCATTTGAGAATGTTAATAAGCAAGAAAATGTCATATCTTTGATTCATCAAAGTAAGTTCCTCTAGCAGTTAGCATTCAACATTCAACATTAAATACTGCACTTTTTTATGGAATGAATCTAGACCGATATTGATAATTATCAATATTATAGTTTCACAATGCTGTTCCATGTAATAATGTAATAATCAAAATAATAATAAAAATAATTGTTGGCCAATTGAATTTGCCCTATTCTGGCAAATAGAATTAATACATTGAAATAAACAATATTAGTAAACAGATATTTATTTTACAACAAATTTTACTGTTTACATACAAAACTCCCTTAAAATTCTAAAAGGTTTTCAAGTATTCAAAGAAACATAGCTCAAATTAACAAAACCATATAATAATGTAAAAAACTGGATGTGCAAATGTGCAAAACTGGATAATATTACAAATATGTTGAAGGGCAAACATACAATATAGCAACAAGTATCTTCCTCTACCCTTGGTCTCTTAAAAACTTTTTTAAATTCTGAGGTAGAAAAGTAAAGTATCTAAACCAAACAAAACACACTTATTCAAAAAAAATGCCAAATCATAGTTAGATTTTTTTTGTCTGGCGCTACAAAACATCACCACGTGTCACCATGTCACATGGTACAAAATCCTCGCGAGAGCAAGACGATTTAAGACAGACAGTGTAGCATCTCTCAGCCAGCTGCACAAACTGGAACCGCCTCTGTGACAACACAACTTTGCCCTTATTGGCTGAAAATTTTTGTCACACGCCGCTTAACGATTTGTATGCTATCTGATGTGTAATCTGCTATTTCTCCCGAAAAGCACGTAAAGCAGTGAGAACTGGTATTCAATTCATTTACCTGGTAAAATAAAGTTTAAATAAATAAAATAAATGCTCTAATAGTACACGTAAGTTAGTTATTTATTTATTGTTAGTTACTGTAATGTTACGCTGCTTTATTTGTTTAATCTTCTAGTCTGTGAAGAAGGCATTCAAGTAAGACTTGCATTGTACTCTGTACATGACAATAAAAACTCTGAATCCTTGAAATAAATGTATTTGATCTTTTTCCTGGCAACTATATTTTTACACAGAGCCACTATACACAATAGTTTTTTTTTTCACTGCTAACAGTTTGGATCAGGAGTAATGTGAAGTAATGTGAATGCAGGTGATATGGGAGGATGGGCAAAATTACAACGTCGTTGGTGATTGGCTGCTGTGCTGGCGTTCAGTAAGCCTCTGCTCCATAGGCAATAGGCCATCGAGTTTTCTGTCTCAGCACATTCACTAAAGCTGAGCAAACATGGTCGTCCTCATTTTTTATCGATAAAAAATTTAGATTGTCTTATCGCCCAGCAGTAGATGAAACACTTAATTAGTGCATTTAAAGGTAAAGGACAGCTTAGAATGTGACTGTGCCATCACAATACAACCAGTTGAAATGATGTCAGACATGTCCTGAGACATACTCTTCCCGTGTTATAAAAGAAACTTGTTTTCATTTATAGTTGTTCAACTTTCTATTGCTTAACAAGAATAAAAGGTTCATGAAATTTTTTAAATAAATGGAAAAGTGGTAAAAACTTGTGGTGTATAAAACCTTTTGACTGGTAGTATATAATTCATGTCATGTAAGTTACTGTAGTCATTCAACTAAATAAAGGTGCCTCACTCAGCTTTTTATCAATGTGACCTTTTTATTACCTAAACAGGTATAAGCAGGCATAAAAATGTATACAAATAGTTAGTCAGCCCTTTTGTTACAGGGCTGCCAACTTTGGTCAGCTGGCTGGAGTGATATTTTCCAATATGAGGCAAGTCTGCATACGCATGTGCATGTATGTGAGACTTTCATTACCTGGTAAATTGTCTGGATGGTTTGCAAACTACCCCGATCCTTTTGATGTAGGTAATTTTAGGTTTATAATGGAATAATATAGATTTGCTGTAAGACTTTTTGTGAGAGCCTTGAAAGCACGAGAGTCTCGTCAGATGCGTGAGAGGCGGCAGCCCTGTTGTCATATATTTGTTCCTTCGGTTTATTAAGATTAGCGTGCGCGGTGCTTCCTAAAGACGGCTTGTGGGGCAGTGATGAATATGGCCTCCAGCACATGCAAACGCGTGAGTTCAGCCTGAAAGCCGGTGTACGCATGAACATGACTGGCTGTGTACCTCACTCCTGCGGCTGCCCTGTTCCAGGACTTTGTGTGAAAACACAAGGAAGCCAGCCGGAGGACAGCGGCACCAATCAGATCGAAGCATATCTGGAATCTGACGAATGGCAGAGCTCTGCTGCTTGACGTGGAAACAACAGATTTATGTAAGATGGCCGACGCAACCCACTCAGTTGTGCATGTGCCCTTTTTCCACTGTGGATTCTGAACTCTGCCATTTAGCAGAAAGAGAGGAGAGTCAGAGTGAGCGCTAAGGAAACCAAATCCTTCCGCACGCCCTGGAGCTTGGGCCCTGTTTCAGAGATGAGCTTCTTAACTCTTAGGATTCCATGAATTCCCAGTTTTTCAGCCAATCTGGCCAACATACTTATATAATCTATCCACGAGGCCAACAGCACTGATATATTACCTGCAAAGCATTATTCTCCACATTATACTACCTATGCTGCTACAGCTGTTGTACTATTTTGTCAGTGTGATTCAAAGTATCTTTATTGTCACTTCCAGCCATATAATCCTTTAGTCGTATTAGTTGTATGAAATTATAATCTTGTTGGTCACAGTGCAAAGCACAGTAATAAATAAAATATAAATATGGAAGATATTTAAACACAAAGACAATATATAATTTAGTATTTAATGTGGATTAAACAAGGCTTTTAATAGTTATGTGAGCATTATAGTTCAGTGGGCTGATATGCTGGATTACAAAGATATGAGTGGTACAGGAAAATTAGTCTGTCCTTTGATTAATAAGTAAAATTTGGTTAGTAACTTACTTGTTGAATTATTTCAGAAAAAGATCATTGTTTTGGCAGCACAGGAATCCATCAACTTACATCCTATCAAGTAAAACCTAATCACAACCATGCCCAAAGTCCATGGTACGTAACATACACTAATCGAGGGACAACTAAAGCGGATGTAGTGAGCCATTAGCGGGGGTTTCGCTGTTTAATAAAGTGTTGTGATTCTATATTTACGTTAATAGGCTGTTGGGTAATGTGTGTATATTACAGTACTGTTATTAATGTCTTGCCTCTCCCCTATAACTGTCCAGAATGCGCCCTAACCTGGCGTCTGGTGGTTCTGGTAGCAAAAGGGGTTGCAAGTCGACAGATACCTGTATTACCCCCTGATATTAACTGTGAAAGAATGCAGACTTGCCCTGTGTTGGACTGACATCGCCTCCAGACTGTCCTTTGCAGTGTACTTACTGTGATAGGCTCCAGGTTTCCTGTGGATGGATGGATGTACAGACAGATGGATGGATATAAATTATGAACTTTTATTATAATAGCTAAACAATGTAATGGTTTGGATGTGCTTGGTTATTTAATAAATAATATTCATGTATAAAGGTACAGTCCAAGTTTAAAACATTGAGCCATCATTTCTGTCATACTTAATTGCATATGAATTATGTTGTAAGCATGGGGGGGAGCTTTGCCCCCCTGTTGTTCTTGAAAAGTATTTATTTCCTACAATTATATTAATCACGTTATATTAATGGCATTCTGAATCAAGAAAAGCGTTTTAATTTCACAGTAAGAAAAATCAATAATGGTATAGCAAATCTCATTACATGACTTTCATTACATTTATACAGTTACATCAGTTGGCTTTGAAATCCTGCTCTTGTTATAAAAACGGGAGACGTATTTTGATACATAAATCGAGAAGCATTCATTTTCTTACGGGCTGGGCAGTCTCCCCACCTAAAATAGCAAAGTAATTGGCACTCCTGGAGCTTTTCGCATCTGCAGAGAACAATACCCACAACCCACATTTTGTGAGGTTAGTCTTTGATTCAGATAGGAATCTTTCTCTGTGTTTTTCTTGCTTGAGAGCAAGTTGGGGAGCAACAGAAGTGTAAATACAATGTAAATACATTTATTTATAATCTTCTCATGTTATTGCAATGTATTAG
>JABFEA020000050.1:19564457-19582566 GCA_019775915.2 Cyphomyrus plagiostoma
ACCCTTGTAGTTCACTCTGCAGAAGGTGGCTACCCTTGCAAGTAAAATCTGTGTGTGTGTCTCATTTCAAGGTGAACTGATAACTCAGAGCTGAATCCACCCAACAGCCTGTTCCCCAGTATTATCACCACACCATTTTCTGTTAATCTGTCCTTCAGTCTGTTCCCTAGCATTGATGAATATTTCTCCTTCTTACACAACAGCTGCCTGCAAATGCTACTTACTGCAAAGCGCTTTTCTAACTACCATGACATCTTAATACTGCCACATATTTTTCTTTTTATTAGAACAAATAAAAGTGAGCAGTGCAACACATGGGACATCTTCCTGTGTTCACTTTTGTTTTGTACAGTCGTTCGATAAGTAAAGCAGTTTTTCCAGCCGAATGTTGGTCTCCCCGATAAACATGTGCTCCCCCTAACATTCTGAACTGTAGCCGCCCTTAAAACATGTCTTTTCGCCTGTTCTCTCAAAACATGTCTTTTCGCCTGTTCTCTCGACTCCGTCTTACAGCAACCCCAGGCAGGATGTTGGCTTGGGCCGTCTGGATAGCTGAGCAGTGACTAATATGTTTCTGGCATACTGCAGTGGGGGGGGGGGGGGGGGTTTTCTGTACACATGGAGAAAACAAGGGCTGAGAGGCCATTCTTAGGCCTGATATCTCCTTTTACAAGGTGAATTTAGCGGTTTGTACCTGGCGTCAGTGGTCTGCTAAATGCTTGGGAGAGGCTGTGGGGCGGCAGGTCCACCGTGGCCCCAGAACTTGTTTGCATCGTCGGCAGAAATTTCATTTTCAAATTCAACAAAACCACCCTCTGAACCAAGACGGAAGATAAATAGCTATTTTCAGAGCAAACGAAAAAGTATGCTTTCTTTTAAAGTACTCTTTCATTTACATCAAACATTATTTCAGACCATTTCCCATTAATGACTAGTAAAAAGACAGGTTGCATTCAGATTATGCTGCTGCCGTTCACGGTCACTGCCTGAGTGTCAGCTGCCTTGCCTGTTTCTCCGAACATGGATCTGCGTTCCCCTGCATTCACCTTTACTGGGGAGTTTAAACACATGAAATGGAAGCACCAATGCTCTTATCATACAGTGATATTATAATTAGTAGCAAATACCATAAGATTACTTATTTTAAAAAATCTACCTGGTACAAAAAGAAATATCCGTTAATAATGTGTGCCGTGTGGTAGCCAGGTTTTGGAGTTCTGAATATATAATTTACAGTTAAGCCGGGACATATTTATCAGAATGTTACATCAAGCATTACCCTAGACTTAGCCTTAGAGGGGATTCCTGGATTCATTGTTCATTGCTTTATTTAAAAAATTATTATTTAGAAGTTGTTTTTCTGTGGGAACCAAAATGTAAGATGCTCCCAAGCTTCCATGCTTTGCAGGGAACAGCAAAACTCCCCCAAAAATTCTGTTGTTTTCCTCTTCACAGACACGCCCCAACCAGTAACCAGTTTGGTAACAGGACACCTTGTGTTTTTTATTGTATTAAGATCAGTGAAATCCAAGGGTAAATTTCTAATGATAATGAATTTCCAAAGGGCTGCCCAGGCTCAACGATCAGGAATTACATCCATTCCTGAAATTGGCAGCGCAGATTTTACATTATAGAGGTTATTTTATTTTCTCGACTCACACTACAGACACTGACCTGGATTCAATTATGCATGTCTTCGAGAACATAAAGCAGGGGATTGTCATACGTTTGACCAGCACTTTGGTATCTTCACAAATGATTCTCTAGCACACTGGCACACATGAAAAAAGGAGTGTGGAAAAAACAGGCATTTTCCTCCCAAGCAAGCTGGCTGGCTGCATTCAGACCGATCTGTGTCATGACCATCACAGTGAAGGAGACCCAACTGGGGTAGGTCTGCGGGGGGGAGGGGGGCGGGGGGCTGAGTGGGAGGGGCCAGTGAGAGTCATGGAGGTGCTACGTAATCATTAGAGCATCAGCAAAGCGGCTGTGCTGTTTATGTGCTGTAATGATCACATCCCCTTTGAGTAACCCTTCCATCCCTGGCCAGTAGATGCTGCTTCTCCACTCCTACTTCCTCCTAATGGATTTACTTCCCTTCAGATTTCAGTACTTCAGTGCAATATTGTGCTAAATTGGCTATATGCTAATTTGTCGCCAGTTATGTGTCAGCAGATTGTTGTGATATTTATCGCTATGAATGTGTAACAGCGCTACCTGCAGTCACGTCGACCCTTTTCCAGTCTCTGGGATACCACCTTAAAAATACTTTTAAAATGTTCTACACTGTTGTTTTCACTTTAGTGTTACTCGTATCTTGCTAGCTGAATGAAATGCCAGATTCCAGTCCATTAAAGCAGGAATATTCAAACTCCATACATTCTTTTGGGCTTTATTGGCAAGAAGCGAGTTCACAAATTGTGCGTTTTTGAGATCGTGCGATTTTTTGCAAGAAGCACCGCATGGCATAATTTTCCAGTCATTGTAAGAATTAATTGTATGTTTAAAACAATGACAAATTTGACATAATGTGAAATTTGTGAATAACATCAGATTGCGTTCACTTGCACTGTAGACTCTGGAATACGCTGAAGTGGTGTGCCCCTCTAGTTTGAAGGAGCAGGAAATTAAATGCCTGGCCTGAAGACTTGTTGAGTCCTGCTTCCAGGTAAGCTTCGCTTTGGCGAGGGAGCTGAAATTAGATCTCACTCACACCTGTCTTTTGTACACTTACTCCAAACTCTCTGCGGCGAAATCTTTCAAATTCCAGCACAAACTGGGGTTCGCCCCAGATTAGCTAATTGCGATTTTCAATATTTATTCCTCAGAATTGAACTGTGCTATATCATTTCAATAAACTTCAGTCCAGATTGTGTTTAATAGGATGCTGTGTGTCATATCAATACAGTCATAAATTTCATTATATATTACGACTTGCCTAATTTCGAGCAATATGGAAAAACTCATCATTAGTATTTTTCCTTTGATAAAACTTGATTCGCTTAAATCCTCAATTCTAAACACAATGCAAATATTTTATGAAAAATACAACGATTTCAGCGTATTATATAATAAAATATAAAGATGACATATATAAATATGAAATTAATGTATATTAAAGTATAAAATATATAAATGCAATAATATCCTTTTCAACAAAAAGTTTTCTTTTGGTAAATCCGATTTATTTCTTTTCGGGACAGTGCTATTCTCGCGCGCACAATCTCGCTGGATTGGTGACGGCGACGCTCCTCTAGCAGCTGGACAGCTCCTGCAGTCCGAGCTGGAGAAGCGAGTCTGAGCCACATCCCAATGTGATGAGACCGGAGAAGTCGGAGAAAAAAATAAAAAGGGCCAGCTTTTCTCTTTTTAAAAGAACTGTACTGTCCACGTCCTCAAAAGAATGGATCTAATTAAAACGTTGCCTTCGTCATCACAGTCCATCCATTGGCAAAGGTATTGGAGAAGGCTGGAGATAAAGCACCACATGACCATATGAAGTTGCTCTGGGATGGGAGTCATCTAGGATTTCTTCGCTCCTATTGGGCCAGAGGCTGATCCCTGACACGCAGACAAAGGAACCTCCTGCCGTATAAATACAGCAGAATAGACTTTATTATTCTAGCATCACGGCAGCAGGTTTCTGCTCAGTTGGAGTTACTCTTGTCACCAGAACTGTATGTCTGCTTGAAGTAGTAAAAAAAAGGCACTGCAGCACAAGGAGTCTGCATGTCTGATTAGACATGCTCAGCTTTGTGGATACTCGGATTTTGTTGCTGCTTGCAGTAACCTCATGCCTAGGATCATGCCAGTGTAAGTTTGAAATGTGCTTTTGTGTTACGAAGGATTTCAGGGTTTTGTGATGTAACTCTGAGGGATCTGTCTGCGCATAAGCTTGTGTTGATTCTGGGGGACTTGATTTGAAAATGTCCAGGACAACTATGGTTCTGAGGTCTTCCTCTCGCTGCCCGTATAAAAAAGATGGATTCACGTTTTTCACGGATTTTTCATTTGTTCAGAGGATACAAGTTCCCGTTAATATTGATACCTTTGAAATGAGAAACGGAACGTTGTATAACAAATCCTGGTTTTGAGTGTTAAGAACAGTGGAAATGTTAGGATAAAAAGTTTACGTCTAATGACATTTCTTCCAAGTGATTAAAAGTTTTGGGCGTTGTACCTCTTGCCTGCAGCCCGAAGGGGATGCTTTTTATTATACCATTACTGAGAAGTGCCCCCTGGTGGCAGCTTCACTAAAACGTAAAGTTAGCAAATTAAACCATAGGCAAATATATCAGAGTAACTTTATCGTTACAGATATCTTTATAAATGTAGCCTACATATACATTTATGTTGTTTAGTATATTTTCCTAGAATCACTTAAAATGCGTTTTAGTACTATTCTTGTTTGTGTTCTTAATACTTTTTAGGGCTAAAAATGTAGAAATAGAATTGGCATAAGACAGTTTGCTAGCAATAGGTCTGACTTGTTCTTTTAAAATAATTTTAGAATTATACCATTTATAACAACTTATATATTATAACAACTCAAGGTGATTTAAATCGCGTTATTAGCGCCACCTGGTGGCTAAATCGGAATCTCGCATAAATGCCACCTCACCGTCTCTTTTAACTCTTCAATGCGCTTGCTTAGCCTACTTTCCACATTATATAGTATTCATTTTTATGACTTTTATAAATTCATATAAAGCTAATTGTATAAAACGTATGAATATGTCTTTTTTAATCTTTTTTTTATCATTTCGGTGTTTTATTGGACAGTTAAAGGTTTTCCTACAGAGAATTATTGGTAACATAACAGGAATATTATGGGATATGTCTAAACACAGTGGTGACCTAACCATCGATCCAAGCACTATCCCTGGCCTGTTATTAAGTGTTAGCCAGAGGATGTAATGTCTTTACTTTTTAAAGAGTGTGAGCAGAACTAGGCACTGGTTCACCTCTGTGAAGGTGTTTAGTGTTTATTTGTACTTGGCAGCCCGACTAAGGTCCAGGAGGTTTCCTTATTTCAAGCCTTGGACTTGCGGAGATGCTGCTCACTCCTGAAACCTTTCTGAAGTCCTGAATTAATCCTCGCAGACCCAGAGTTTTAACCTCTAAACTGAAAACGTACAGAAGAGTTAACAGGGCAGGCCCAGACACAAATAGTCTTCTTTTGATTTCCTAAACCGCGCTGAATAATAGCAACAAGCCGCATGCCGAGTCACGTTCACGGGACAATGAACCGAATCCTGGCAGCGAGGACTCCGAGATGCTGACGTCGATGACAGCCATCTGTCTCTGCCATTAATCATCCCTCTGATTCCTTACTCCTGTAACTTGTCTAGCTTAACACATTTTGGCAGCAATATAGATATTATTGAATAGAACAGCTGGCAACCTGGAGGTTAAGAACACAGATTACTAACCTGACAGATCAAAGCCCAGAGGGCAGAGAGCATCTGCCAAACAACTCACCTTAATGACTCGCTTTGCAACTGGTCTAGTTACGTTTATATACCGTTAGCGTGTGGAAACTAACCAGGAAATGAATCACATGTATCAGTTTTTCCTTAATGCATTTCTCATTAAAATGTTATGTTATAGCTTTTAAATAATGAAAGTAAGCATAATTTTGTAACTGACTTTGTGGATTTCATATGTATCAGTGTTGGGTCACGTATTAAATTACATTTTCCCTTCTCTTTTCTCCTCACATTTATTTTTACAGTCAGAGGGGTTAGTACATCAGAGATCGTTTTACTTATTAGAATATTTGGCTGAAATATCATGGCTGAAATGCATTTACCTTTGCTTACATCTGTCCTTTGGAATCAGTCCATTGTGATATTCAGTGGCCGATTCTTGCAATCTCAGCAAAGCACTGAAGAAGAAGAAAGTTCTGGCCTTTCTTGCCATGTAGGAGAAAAGCAAATATTGATTGGCTACAGCGAGTGTCAGTAAACTGAAGTACCACCCACTGATCAAATCCCTGAGGGTGGGACCAGGCATTTTGAAAAGAATACACTGGACCGACTAAATGGTTTTAATAAATTTTAATAAATGGCTTGATGGAGATTGCAGAAAAGTGTTTATTTGAATATCACAAAATACTATGAACAAATTGCAGCTTCTAAAGGGGCAAGATAAATTTCTGCATGGTTAAGCGATGCATTTCTGCATTTAAGTTTTCCAGATTCAGCTATAACCCAGGGGTTTCCAATTCGTGTAGAGTTACTGTCCAGTAGGTTTTCTATCCTACCTGGCTTCTGATCAGCCTCACCTGTTCTCAGGTAAATACAAGGTACAGGTGTGGCCAATCAGAGGCCAGGTTATGCAGAGAACCTACTGGACAGTAGCTTTCCAGGACCAGAGTTGGAGACTCCTGGTGTAACCTATATATCTTGCCCCTTGAGGTGTATTTCTGTAATTACAGTTGCTTTGACCTGTACCTGCATATGGCTGTAAATACACAGAATTTTATTCTGTGCATTGCGGCTAATGTGTGCATGCTTTTTTGGTACAAACAAGCTTGCATGGTGGAAGGCATTCTTCTTAGAGTTGTGCACGTGACAATGGTTGATAACAAGCCGTCATATTCTGTTACATAAGAAATGGGCAAATTGAAATAAGTCACAGACACTTATTTTCTTTGCCTTTCCTTATAGGAAGGACTGAAGGTAAGCATTTCTTATGTACAGCACAATATGTGAAATCTGGCTTGAAAGATGGTAAATATCGTTATGGTTTTGGGGGTATGTCATGTTCCCCAAACTGGTATTATGATTGGATATTCCATTTTACCTCCAGTAACTCAAAATCTGAAAGTACCTCCAGCATGTTTTATAGTGTTTCATTACCTTATAATAAGAGTTTGTTGTTTACTGTTGCGGGTAAGATAGCTGCAATATATGAAGTAAATTATGTTGATTAAATGCAGTAAAATTCAAATGAGCAACATGATGCTACTGAATTTTAATGCATTGGCTACAGCGTGCAAGTATTTAGTCTCTGAACGACAATGTGGATTTTATACATTTTTGTTCTTTATTCTTTATGTGCCATAATGTTCTCTTTTTAATCTAATTATGTATAATTATCCTCTGCAGGGTCCCCGTGGGGACAAAGGCCCTATAGGTGACAGGGTAAGCATGCAAAGCCCATTTGCACAATCGCATTACAAGTGAATGAATCACAGCTTGGAATTGTGCCCTTAGTAGATCTCACCCTGGGGTAAATGCACTCGATTAGGCGTAGCTTAGCCGCATTTTGTGAGACCCGCTGTGCTACTGACAGTAACTTAGCAAATGCCTGTGAAATACAGTCCCAGAAAAGACGTACACTTACATTGAGATGATCTTTTCAAGGTTCTAAACAAAAACTGAGGTCCGTCTTTCAAAGCTTTATAATTGGCTAATTATATAGCTGAGAACTGAAGTATGTTACGGTTCTTACTACTGTAGAGTACTGCATTATACTTCTTCAATGCTTCAATAAATCATTGGATTTGCAGAGGATGTATTGATGTGTATTGCCCCAAAATATGCTGTAAAAAATATTTATTGGAGTACAGAGCAGACAACGGCGATAGATGTTGCCCGTTAAATTCATCACAATGTTTATTACAGAAATGATCTTTAATCATAGGCCTAATGCGGAAAGAGTTCTGATCCTACTGCCTTGGATGTTCATATGACCATTGCTTATGCACATCTGCTGTTTAGGGTCCTCAAGGCCCAAACGGAAAAGATGGCAAACCCGGAACTCCTGGCCCCCCTGGCCCCCCTGGGCTCCCTGGCCTAGGTGGAGTAAGTATTTGCAATATATGGTTTTTACACAAAAAAGGCATCAAGTGTCGGGGTAAAGTCTGCAAAATAAGTAACATATTGTACTGTCCAAAAGAGAATCCCAAGAGTGACATCTCTGTTGTACCTTTGCTTCTCATGATGTTTATTATGATTATTGTACATCACAGAGAAAAAGTTGCGGGCGTGCTAAAGAGATGAGACTCATCCAGTTCTCTGCTGTATCGATAGGGAATTTGTTATTAATTGCTCTAATGGACTATTGCCTATTTTGTGTTTACATTGTAAACCCCTTTGATAGTCATGACAGGTTCTTGACAGCTTGCACTGCTCTGACCTTTATGAAGTGGAAGTCCGGTTCACTGTAATTGCCTTCTCCTGTCCTCCATAAGTTCCTGTCCCACCATAATTTGTGTCGTGAAGCCTTAGCTGTGTCCATCAGCAGTACAATCCTTCCTAAAACTTGGGTGCTAGTAGATTAATAGGCTTAGAATTGAAAGCCAAGTTATGAGTGAACCAAGTGGGTGGATTTCCTCAACAAACCATCCAGGCACCAACACTGTATTATATCATGATATTCAACTGCGTTTTGTGAGCAGGATCATTGGAGGGCTAGAAGCTTATTCCAGGCAGCACTGGGCACAGTGCAACCTACTCAGCCACCATAACACTGACTGTAGTCCTGTACTGTACTCATTATGCTGACCATGTTATTTCTGTGCTTAATCCATCATGTAATTCAGGGACTATTTTTGTAGAGTCGTAGGTCTGAAGGTTAGATCTTTTTTTTTATTTAAAAAACATTTTTAAAGCAATTTATAAAAAGTAATATTTAACTAAGGTTGTGCTTCTGTAACATAGCATGTTGATCGGTGCAGAATAACCAAATAAGTATAAATGTTGCTATGTAGCAATTATGTGACATTATTACTTTTGCAATATACACATTAATTACATTACTATTATAATTCACACGATTCAATAATTGCCAGAAGCACAGGACCTGGAGGGATGGGGAGAAATGTACCCAGCAATATTTAATTTGGATTCATTCACCCCCCTCCTCCCCCCAATAATTAGACATTTGTATTTAAAAGATTAAGTTGTGTCCCTCCCCCAATATCATATTCCTTCCTACACCATTGGAAGTAGCTGTTATAGACAATTATATGCAGTAGAGATACAAAGCCATATCAGCTGAACCAACAAGTAAATATATTTGTGTAAAGCTAATTTGAGCTCTGTGATTTGCTAATCCTCCATGCTGACTAGACTTTTGACCATAGTGCCAGACATAATGCTGGTAAACGTCATTTAGTAAAGCAAAGTGTTTTTTTTTAAATATGTAACTCAATTTAGCAACCATCGATAGCCAGGCCGTGGCCCTGTGTTAAATATGCATTAAATGCAACTGAATAGGCTCCTCTGCTAATAATCTCCTTCTTTTACAGAACTTTGCTGCTCAGTATGATGCATCCAAAGCGGCTGACCCTGGCCCTGGAGCTCCGGTGAGAACACACTCAGATAACCTGCTCAAATACCAGTCAGATAACCTGCCCATATAACAGTCAGATACCAGTCAGATAACCTGCTCAGATAGCAGTCAGATACCAGTCAGATACCAGTCAGATAACCTGCTCAGATAACCTGCTCAGATAACTGTCAGATACCAGTCCGATAACCTACTCAGATAACAGTCAGATACCAGTAGATAACCTACTAAGATAACAGTCAGATACCAGTCAGATAACCTGCTCAGATAACAGTCAGATACCAGTCAGATAACCTGCTCAGATAACAGTCAGATACCAGTCAGATAACCTGCTCAGATAACAGTCAGATATCAGTCAGATAACCTACTCAGATAACAGTCAGATACCAGTCAGATAACCTGCTCAGATAACAATCAGATACCAGTCAGATAACCTGCTCAGATAACAGTCAGATATCAGTCAGATAACCTGCTCAGATAACAGTCAGATACCAGTCAGACAACCTGCTCAGATAACAGTCAGATAACCCGCTTCTGCAGCATCCTTCGTCTTCTTGGCCGACCATCATTTACAATGAGTGAACGTTTAAAACAATGGGGAGCTCGTGCTGCAAAAGAACATCTGAACCCAATTAAAAAATGCATCAAACTCTATATTTGTTTGTTTTTAATGAACAAATCAGTGCACTATTTTAATATTTTATAGTAGTTCAAATGCATCATAATAACTCTGTGTGTGTGTGTGGGTGTGTGTGTCCAAATCCATATTTAATACTGTTTTGTGAAGCATCAGGATGCCTTGTAACTGGTATTTAAATATCAACAGGGCCTACAGGGACCAAGAGGTCCTCCCGGACCCCCTGGTCAATCTGTGAGTATATAAATATTTTATATTATATTTCAGGAACAGTCGAGAACTCTTTACTTAAGCGACATATTTCTCTGTGCACTTATACATACTTGTACTCTCTTTTTCAAAAGGGATCCCAAGGTCTGCAAGGACATGCCGGTGAACCTGGAGAACCGGGCCAGACAGTAAGAGAGACCTTGTCCGTCCTTCTGTTCCCCGGTGTCTCACCCAGCAGCCCAGTGAACCCGATGACTAACCTCGGCCTTCTCTTTCAAGGGCCCCGTTGGTCCCCGAGGGCCCGCAGGACCCCCAGGCAAGCCTGGAGAGGATGTAAGTTGACCTTCAGCCACTGCCAAAACAGTTGTGTAGAATTCTTCGCTGTGACCGGTTCCGTGGTTTTTAACCTTTTTGCAGGCGATTGTGATAAGGAGTGGATGTAGATAAAAATATGTGCTTCCCAGGCCGGTCCCACAGTAAGTCCACATTTTGGCTACCTCCCAACTCCCTGCCAGGCAGCCTGCAATTTTGCTCAAAATGTGGACTGCCTGTGGGCCCCCAAGGACCGGACTGGGGGCCACTGACCTGTCCAGTCAAACAGCTTCTTCTGCTGATCATCATGGCTTATTATGGCAATCTCATGGCATCATTCCCCTCTTTTAGGGTAACAATGGCAGACCTGGCAAGCCTGGAGACAGAGGAACTCCTGGTGCTCAGGTAACATGCTCCTTTTAATGATTACGCTCATTATGTGCAACAATAGCACAATCTTATTGTTATCTCTTAGATTTGCAATTTGTATTGATTGCATATCTCCATTTTAATTTTGGATTTCCATTATATTAAAAACATGTTGAAATGTACGGTGTGCATTCATATGTAAAATTCCTCAGGGAAATCCTTTGCAGACATTTTCTTTTTCTTTTATTGAATTACGATTTCAGATCTTTGGTAGGAGGTAAAAGTCATAACACGTTTCAATCAGGATATCAATGTTTAAAAAGCAAAGTTATGAGGCTGAAATATTAACCTATCTAGATAACTAATACTGAAGGTTGTGTTCTGTGTTCTTAGTTAATGTTAAGACATTGTAAGGTTCTACATGCCCGTGATTTGATGAACATCTCACTCTCTTCTCTGTTTCCTACCAAGGGTGCCCGTGGTTTCCCTGGCACCCCTGGCCTTCCTGGAATGAAGGGACACAGAGTAAGTATTGCGATTTCACATGCAGAAACTACAAAATACTCCCAAAACAGCTATTTAATTAATGGATTCTGATTTAGTGTGGTTGGCATACCGCCATCCTGTAGCTGGTGACCATTGAGGTCCTCAGGTCACATGACAGCGTGAAAGTGAATGAGCGGTGTAGCTGTAAATAGCTGTGTTCAAGGGAATGAAACAGTTTGAATGAAACATGCACCCAGCCATCTTTTATCCATTTATCTCGGTCAGGGCCTGGTCAGGGGACTTGAATCTTGTCCCTGGCATCACAGGGCTCAAGGCTGGGGTGCGCCTTAGATGGGATAGCCGTCGACTGAACCAGTGAAACTGAAAATGCATGTGTGCGTTAAGACTTGACAGGTGCCAGGCAGCCTCAGGTCAAAGGAAGCAATCGATTAATCAAATCCTTTATCTGCGTTATAATACTAGCTCCTTATAGGGCAAGCAGAATAGCAATTGGTGCACTGAATTCATGATTTTCAGTTTTTTTTGTGTTGAAGCAGTTTAGCAGAAAAACAAAAGCTGTCCATGATTTCCATGCCTGGAATTAATTTGACGAAAAGAGCAGCACATGCTTCTGATGACCCAGAAGTATAACTCAGCCTTTCTCCCCAGGGCTACGCTGGTCTTGACGGACGCAAGGGGGAGTCTGGTGCTGCAGGTGCTAAGGTGAGGTCATACCCAGAATACCCCAACTACTGGGCAGAGAGAAGAAAGCCTGCTTCAGCTCCCTGTGGATGGAGCACAACGTTAAAGTGCTTGTTTTCTTCTCACCCTGTTAATGATAGGTTCTTATATCATGAATGAAAGGTTCTTATATTAAATTTCTAAGCAACATCTGCTATATAACATTGATATACTGATGAAATGTGCTCTAGTTTACTCAAAATACTGTTAATACTTTGTCACAGGGTGAAACTGGTGCTCATGGTGCAAACGGTACTCCAGGACAGATGGTAAGTTATTTAACATTCGAAATTTTTCCGCCTTAGTTTGGCGCCAAAATGGCTGTCCACCACACAAGTAATGCAGGACTCTCTAATACATACATATGGCCATATAATGCACAGGCATCCTTATGAATGCAGATAATGCTAAAATACTATGAATGTGTGTGAGTTTTGCTGGTCGCTGACTTGCGGTGCCTCCTTGCTCAGGGTTCCCGTGGTCTTCCTGGCGAGAGAGGCCGTGTCGGGCCAGCTGGCCCCGCTGGTGCTCGCGGTGCTGATGGTAACACTGGTCCTGCTGGTCCTGCCGTGAGTATCTCAGTTTCGCTGCCATTAGACGCCATCACATGACAACTAAAATAAAAAATAACGGCGGACAAAATTTCTGGACTAAATTAAAATGACACATCAATTTTTCGTAGCCTTTTTTTTTTTTTTTTACTGCAATCCGTTTGTTTGGGACAACATGTCGCATCACAGAATAATGTTTAAAGATGACGTCATGATTAATGTTAAAAATTCCAAGCTTAGAAAGGTATACGGTCTGGTATGAATGTTGTTGCTGATGTTGTTGTTTTCGCGCAGGGTCCTCTGGGAGCGTCTGGTCCTCCAGGTTTCCCAGGTGCTCCTGGTCCCAAGGTCAGCATCCCCATGACGGTTATCGATTTGATAATATCAAAATCAAAAGGAGATAATGCCTACATACATACACAGTCAGCTGGTCATAGGCTCTTGTTCAGTGTTTCCAAACTAGGTCTTCCCAGCTCCATGTCAGTCTACCTCCTGGTAGGCAAAATTGCAAAAAACATGGACTATCGGGGGGTCTCCAAGGCCCGGGTTAGGAAACACTGCTCTAGTTTAATGGATTTAGGTGAACAACTTCTCCATACTCTATAAAACAATAGGATATATCTAATATTTGATTGTTTCCTTTTAGGACTATTGTAAATATTATTAGCTTCTGAACAATAAAGTGTGACTCTGATAATAATAAAGTCCGTCTCATGTCCACTAGGGAGAAATTGGGCCTATTGGACCCACGGGTCCAAGTGGAGCTCAAGGCGCAAGAGGTGAGCCAGGTGCCAATGGTGCTGTCGGCCCTGTCGGACCTCCTGTAAGTATCCCACATCGCAGCACATATACATTAATTTCCCATCATATGGATTAAAACCTTTCATATTTTAATGAACATTGCTGTGTTTCTTTCATTTTTAGGGAAACCCCGGTAACAACGGCCTGAATGGTGCCAAGGGTGCCGCTGTGAGTATTATATCTGTAAAACCGATATTTCTTCTTTTTTTGGTGAAAATTGTATTCTGTCTCAGTTTTTCTTAGTTTCTATGGTTACCTGCCAAAAATGCACTAGCTTCAGTGGAGGACCTAAGTTAATGTAATTGGTTGTAGTTCAGTAAAAATAAAAACCCTATATAGATACAACACAAGCACGCTTATTTTAAAGTGTCCAATATTTACAAGCAGAAAAGAAATTTACTGACATATTATCCAAATTCAAATAAGCATATATAGAATTTATACATATATGCATCTCAAACTCACCTACAGTAGTACCTCGGTTCTTGAACTCACTAGAACTTGAATTTCTTGAAAGTCGAACAAACCAGTTTGACCTAGAACCCGATCTGAATATCAGAAGTTGAACCGAGAACGCTGACCTAATATAAATTGGACGCGCCGGGAAATGAGTCATACTACAATGTAATTCTTATTTGAATGCCTTCTTCACAGACTGGACGATTAACCAAATAAAGCAGCGCAACATTACAGTAACTAACAATAAATTAACCACTAACTTACGAGTACTATTAGAGCATTGATGTAATTTATTTAAGCCATATTTTACCAGGTAAATTAACTGAAAACCAGTTCTCACCATTTTACATGATATTCGGGAGAAATAGCAGATTACACATTGGAACTGCCTGGGATGCAATCGTCATGTGTGTAACTAAACTCTTCGGCCAATAAGGCCAAAGGTGTGTCGTCACGGAGGCGGTTCCAGTTTGTGCAGCCGGGTGAGAGGTCACAATGCATCTAACCGTAATGCATTGCGATAGGATCAGAATGTGTCGCTTTATGCCCCCAATGACCAGACTGGGGAAACAAACTGAAAGCGGACTTAATACAGAGGAGTAATGACAACAACCAAAAACAGCTGATCACATGGGGATCTCACGTGAGGTTAACGAGGGGGCATGGCACACAGAAGGAGCGGACGATCGGGGCAGGACAGGGGTAATGTTGGGATAAGATCTTTATCATTTTGGAAGACATTAAGAAAAAATGCTCTTCTTCTTTTAACCTGTTCATTTTGTGTTTAAATGCTTAAAAAAACATATTTAGGTGTAAGTTTCGGGGGCCGGGAACCAATTAATTGGTTTTCCATTATTTCTTATGGGAAAAATTCGATCAGAGCTCGAACTTTTTAGGATTTGATCCGGAGTCCGGAACGGATTAAGTTCGAGAACCGAGGTACCACTGTATTTTGTAAACTACATATTGAAAATACCTTTCATGACATAATCATATTGAGCTGTAAGATATCTTACACACATAGCGCAAATTTCAAACCAGTAGCAAGACATTAACCTTAGGTTTTCTAGAGGCATGTATAAAATATCACCATAGGGTTCTCCTGAATAGGTGCTAGTAAAGGTTTGGTTCCTGTCTGCACTAGGGTGCTCCTGGCGTTGCTGGTGCCCCCGGATTCCCTGGTCCAAGAGGAGGACCCGGCCCACAAGGTCCTTCTGGTGCCGCTGGGCTCAGAGGCCTCACTGTAAGTAGATGAAGAACAGGCCAGATGTCTTTCATGCTTCTGTGAGATTTATGAGACATATTTCCATGAACACAAATTATATTTGTTCTTTTATTGATCCTCAGTCAGCTTTTATTCTTATTTTCTGTGCAATGACTGATAATACTTAATACCAGAGTTCAAAAATTGCATAGAAGCCTCGGGAATATTAAATGTTTGAATAAACCAATTTTGTATGATTTGCCTGTATTTTTTCTGTTTTTCCATGCAGGGAGATCCTGGTCCTGCTGGGGTAAAGGGAGAGACTGGTGTCAAGGGTGAGACTGTAAGTGCTTAGTCGCTCTTTGCCTTTGATTATGGATGCAACCCCATCGACTATCCTCACGGCTGAAATGTGCCCCCTGCTCCTCATACAGGGCTCTTCCGGTCTCCAAGGTAGTCCTGGCCCGGCTGGCGAGGAGGGCAAGAGAGGCTCCACTGGCGAGCCCGGTCCCACTGGCGCTCCCGGCGAGCGTGGCGAGAGAGTGAGTATGAAGCTTTCATGGAAAATCAGACAATCAGCTGCAGATAAATTGCTACTAACTGCCAGGGTCACAGATAAGATACCTTGATGAAAAGCAACTCAAATACAGGCAGTCCTTGGGCTAAAAACGTTTGACTTATAGACAACTCAAACTTACAAACAGATGGCCATAAAGTCTATTATTTGAAACATTCTGGTTAAATACAATGGCTCGTGATGACCGACCCATGCACTGCTCGTTGATGTTTTTCAAAACAAAGCATTGCACAGCTTCAGCGGTTTGTGAGCTCGAGGTTCAAGACAGTACCGTTTGTAGTTAGTTTTTTAATTACCGTATAATTATTATTATGTGCTGTGTTATTTTTGCGACATACCTGCTAATTCAGCTTAAAGACAGACTTAGGGAACGGATTTCATTCCTAACTTAGGGCTTGCCTGTAATGACAGACTTGAAATGATATTTCTTCCCAAAGAAAAGGCTGAGATCACACATCGAAATCACACAGATGGAAATTCTAGGTGAAGCAGGCACTACAGTTCATGGGCTGACCAAGCACTGTGGTTTGGTACGCTAGGCTGAGGGGCCTGACTGGACCAATGACCTGTTTTTCTTTCTGCAGGGTCTTTCTGGTGTCCGTGGTGGTCCTGGTGTAGAGGGCAGAGCCGGACCCATGGTAAGATACTGAGAACATCTAAATTGTTTTATAGAGTCCTAGTTATCCTATAACTGCAAGCCCTGCAGTGCTTGATGTCAAGAGGCTTCAACTCCACTGCTCACGTGTAACATGACAAGAAAATAAGATATTGCAGCAAGTTGCCGATTATAATTATTCTGTATTAGAGGAATCGTATTTGTCTAAAGGAGGTGGAAATGTAAGCGACATTCTGTGAATCAGGCGTGGGGTGCAGTGTGATGGTCCTTCTCTCCTCCAGGGCATGCCTGGAAGCCGGGGGCCAACTGGAGGCCCCGGAGCCCGAGGCCCCCCCGGGGATGCTGGCCGTGCTGGTGAGCCTGGCCTCATGGGCCCCAGAGTGAGTACCAGTCGTTGACTTATGTCACATACATATATAATCTGGCGTGTTGATTTCTGCTAATGGGAATGATCCTTTTAATGTTTTATGTTTATTCTAAAAAATGCACCCAGATTTAAATTCTACTCTATTATCAGGGTTTCCCCGGCAGCTCTGGAAGCGGCGGCCCCCCTGGAAAGGAGGGTCCTGCTGTAAGTGACCCCACATTTTGACGCCACAGCCTTCGGCATGAGAGATGAGCCTATAGTAATGCACCAGAGCTGTAACTCTCTGACCAGGGTCGGTGTGTATCCTTGGTATAGGGAGCTCCTGGTCTGGACGGCCGCACCGGCCCCCCCGGCCCCTCTGGCCCCAGAGGACAGCCTGGTAACATCGGATTCCCTGGACCTAAGGGTCCCTCTGTGAGTATAAGCTTCTGACACCTTACAGTCACGAACACACCCGTAAAGCAATGATTATAAACCTATCGGAACGATGACCGACATGAGAAAACCATTTCACCACATTATTTTCCCGTTTGTCATTTGGGAATCATGGTATTGTATCCTGAATTCTGAAGAATAGTTCTAAAGCGACACATCTACCGTAGATTCAGAGATGCTGCTTATGTTATGCGGCCTCCATAGTGACCGTTGACGCCTTTTATCTCCTCTTTAGGGCGAACCTGGCAAAGCTGGTGACAAGGGATCTGTTGGCCCAACTGGTTTAAGAGTAGGTATCTTCATGTGGGCAACACCTACACATCCTGTGACATCAAAAGCAGATGAAAAAGAGTCAAAATATTGACAAAATGATCTACAATTCCTCCTCCTCTCTCTGTCCAGGGTCCTCCTGGTCCTGACGGTAACAATGGTGCTGCTGGTCTACCCGGACCTTCTGTAAGTACCAACACCAGAACCACCCTGTGCCTCTCCCAGAAAGCAATTAAATTGAAAGGAAAATAGCTGCTTGGTTCCTGACGCACCTGGTTCCTCTGCAGGGCAATTCTGGTGAGAAGGGAGAACAGGGTCCTTCTGGTGCTCCTGGGTTCCAGGTTAGTCTGACCACGCCGCATATAAACAGCATGTGAAGCAGGGGTCCGCAATCAGCAACACGAAGCCAAGGTTCCCTGAATCCGGAAAGAATAGTCGACCGGGTGTAATGTCCCCCAGTGATCATGCTTTCAAATGTTGATCAGATTGATGAGCAATTCTGCCTCATTAAGCACAGAATGATTGATTGTTAACTATCGTTAACTGTTTTGCTCTATTTAGTGATGCATTCCTGCATTTTGTTGCCTGTTAACTCAGTCTATTCTGCATTCCTAGGGTCTTCCTGGGCCCGCAGGACCAGTTGGTGAAGCTGGCAAACCTGGTGACAGAGTGAGTGATCCCCAGAACAGGGGGGCGGGGCGCGCCCCGCCCGCCACGCCAGCGCGCGCCACACCATAAGGGATAAGGGCAGATAATGAGGAAAAGAAAGCTGAG
>JABFEA020000050.1:19588113-19598321 GCA_019775915.2 Cyphomyrus plagiostoma
TGATGAGCCACACCTGTTCTCAGGTAAATACCAGGAACAGGTGTGGCTCATCAGAAGCCAAGTGGGACAGAAAACCTTCTGGATAGTAGCTCTCCAGGACCGGAGTTGGAGACCCCTGCCTTATGCTAATCTATCTTTTGCAAAGATATACAAAACCTCTTTCCTTCAGTCATATTGAGGTGGTCTTCAAAGGTCTTCAAAGCGACAATCATCTAAAGTAAGTTTCCCATGTCCACAGGGTCCACCTGGCCCTGCTGGACTCCAAGGTCCACTTGGACTTCAAGGTTTCATTGGTCTTCCTGGTGCCAGAGGTGACCGCGGTCTTCCTGGTGGTACTGGAGCTTCTGTAAGTACACCGATCTACTCATCCACGCTGTCGACAGTAATGGTGGAGGCTCGCCTTGCTGCTGTCCTTAACTTCAGGTCCATTCTGTCTCACCCAGGGTGAGTCTGGAAAGCTGGGACCCACAGGAGCCCCCGGTCCCCGTGGTGTTGCTGGAAACATCGGAATGCCTGGCATGACTGGCCCCGCAGGAGAGGCTGGACGTGAGGTCAGTGTGGGCCCTCAAGAATGCCGCTGGCCACGTTTGAGGATATAGATAGTCCTGCTCGCAGAGATGTGTTGGGATTTTTTTAGAGGTGAATCACTATCGAGGTTCGAACCAGTTACATTTTCACAGTATGGCCATTTTTTTTTCTTTATTTTTCATCATTCAATTTGACCTAGGTTTGTTCTCATATCTTCTTGCCGACAGTTGATGGAAACCCATGAATGTCTGCAGAACTTTTGACGGGGAATAAAAGTCGTATTATAAACCTCATTCGCCTAGCAAGAAATATGGATTATGATCACGCCCACTGTAAAATTAAAATGAACTGCTTACTTCATTCACAGGGCAGCCCTGGCAATGATGGACCTCCAGGCCGTCCTGGTGTTGCTGGCTTCAAGGTACCACTCACTGATTAGCTGTGTGATTTGTTGACTCATCACTATCAACTAGATGGTTCACTTCAGCATATGTAAATAAGCCCCGTTTTAAGTATTTGCTAGAATTCTACCACATTGATGGGCCAGTAAGAGTATTGTCTGTTACTGCTCATTTTCAGGGTGATCGTGGTGAGCCTGGATCTCCTGGTCCTGTTGGAGGTTCTGGTGCTCCAGGACCCAACGGGCCCTCTGGTGCAGTGGGTCGCCCTGGAAACCGTGGCGAGACTGTAAGTGTTCCCTGTTACTTAATTGTAGAACATGCAGTAAAGTATTCAAGGACAGATCGGTAGAACTCTGCCCGTTCCTGTTTATATTAATCATTAAATCGATGGTTCTCTGTAGGGTCCTTCAGGTTCTGTTGGTCCAGCTGGCCCTGCTGGTGCAAGAGGTGCTTCTGTAAGTATATACTTTGGTACTTTGGCACACATTCGACCTGCGGGAGTGCAGTTCAAGGCACACTGGCTTTCTGGGAGTTTTCATTGTTCACTTTGGTGACCGGCGCTCGTGGTCGGTGCTTTTTATAGGGCCCTGCTGGTGTTCGTGGTGAGAAGGGTGTTGCTGGAGACAAGGGTGAAAGAGGCATGAAGGGTCTGCGTGGGCATGGTGGACTCCAGGGAATGCCAGGACCCAGTGTAAGTAGCATCCACCCTCTCCTAGCATCATTGTGCACCCAAGAAATGCCCAAAGGGAAATCTTTGTACGTTTACAGTACACAATTACAGTAAGAATTACAGTATATTCCTCGAAGAAGAATATGTATGTTTGCATAAGATTTTCTCCTGTTCACTAAAACTTTGGGTCAGCCATGTACATCGTATACACGCATACATATTAAAGATATTTGTCTTGCTTCCATTATCAAAACCATTTGCAGTATATTTATATTAAATTTTATGCACGGCCTTTTCAGGATCAATTTATTTTCTATTGCTATCATAAACCTGGTTCTTTCATATAGGGTCCCCCTGGCGACCAAGGTTCTGCTGGCCTCGCTGGTCCTTCTGGCCCTAGGGTGAGTACCATTCCACGAGCACCTCATATGGGTATATGAGTATACTCCGTACGACGTTGCGCTGAAGAACGGCGTCTGCAACATCTCCTGCCATCTCCTACCTGACAGGGCCCGGCTGGTCCTCACGGTCCTCCTGGAAAGGATGGAAACAGTGGTCAGCATGGTGCCGCTGGGCCTGTGGGCCACCGTGGGCCTCCCGGCTTCGTCGGTCCCGCTGTGAGTACACTCTTCGTATCGGTTGACTTCACAGATTCGCCTTACCAGGCTTGTCGTAGGCCTGGAAGCGTATTATGCAAGAATAGTGTATAACGGATGCAGAGAACTCATTTCAGAGTAGCTACTTAAAATGTCTCGGTTTCTGCATCATGTAAAAAGCTGCATAAAATGATAGCGCATGTGTCTGACCATCATGGTTGTGATTCCAGGGTCCTCCTGGACCTCCCGGTCCTCCTGGATCCCCTGGTCCATCTGGTGGCGGATATGATGTCTCTGGTGGCTACGACGACTACAGGGCCGACCAGGCTGCTCTCAGGGCAAAGGACTACGAGGTAGATGCCACTATCAAATCACTGAACACGCAGATTGAGAACCTGCTCACACCCGAGGGCTCCAAGAAGAATCCTGCCCGTACCTGCCGTGACATCAGGCTGAGTCACGCCGACTGGAGCAGCGGTGAGTGCCTGCATTGCCCAGAAAACAGAACAACGCAGGGAACTACTGACTCACATGCGCTGGGCTTAATGATGTGATTTGTCGCCATCTACAGGCTATTACTGGATCGACCCCAACCAGGGCTGCATCATGGACGCCATCAAGGTCTACTGTGACTTCACCACGGGACACACCTGCATCTACCCCAATCCTAGCAGCATTGCCCCCAAGAACTGGTACAGGAGCTCTCAGGAGAAGAAGCACGTCTGGTTTGGAGAGACCATCAATGGTGGCACTGAGGTAAGCTGAGAAAATGGGAATACATTGATTTAGCTGCTTTTCCTGATGTGGACTTTACTAATAATAATACAATTCTGTAGAATATAATACAGTATAACATAATGGATCTATTAGCATGTGCTAAAATATTTGTGCTGTTGCTTACCAGTAAGACCCAGTATATCAACCCAGCGGTGTGTGCAGGCATTACCTCAGACCCTGTGCCTTGTTCCCCTCTCAGTTTGGCTACAACGACGACAGCATCAGCCCTCAGGTCATGGCCACTCAGCTGGCCTTCATGCGCCTGCTGGCCAACCAGGCCACCCAGAACATCACCTACCACTGCAAGAACAGCATCGCCTACATGGACGCCGAGAACGGCAACCTGAAGAAGGCAGTGCTGCTGCAGGGTTCCAACGACGTGGAACTGAGAGCCGAGGGCAACAGCCGCTTCACGTTCAGTGTGCTGGAGGACGGGTGCACAGTAAGGGTCTCTCAGCGTTCTCCGCCGAGTCGAGTCGGGTCGGGCCGGGCCGGCACCAGCACTTCTACATGGACTAGATCTGGGGTGGAGTTACAAGACAGAACCTGCTACAGTAACCCTGACAGTCCTATTTAGTCTGTGGTTTGTCTTGGATTATGAACATTTTATAAAAAGTACGGAATCAAGATCAAATCTTTGACCCTAAATATATGTAATTTGCTATTATAGACACTAGTTAAACTAACTTATTTAACATCTTTGGTCAGTCTGCTACAGCAATGGGTCTGGACACCCTCCAAAAAACATTTATCAAGCCTTGCGACAAAATTTGTCAAATGGGTACAGGGTTCTCCCATTATATAATTTTTCAAAAGAAGCGTGTATCGGCAGAAAATATTTAAAACTTTTTTTGGTGTATTCATAAAATGATCTTACAGCCCCTCAATTATTTGCCAACAATTATCTGCCGACCCCCTTGGAAGTAGCTACTCACAGTTTGTGAGCCACTGTGCTACAATATACCCTGATCATTCCATTATAGCAGTCACTCCAGTTTGACTCCAGTGGTGTCCTGCGTCTTTTCAAAACACTGGTCTCTTCTTCCCTTACAGAGACACACAGGCCAGTGGGGCAAGACAGTCATCGAATACAGGACGACGAAACCATCTCGCCTGCCCATCCTCGACATTGCACCTTTGGACATTGGTGGAGCTGACCAAGAATTTGGCTTGGACATTGGCCCAGTCTGTTTCAAATAAATAGACTCATGATAAATTAAAAAGAGAAAGAAAAAAAAAGAATCTCTGCCCTTTCTGTTTTTATACTGAATGCTGATTTCTTCCGCTCATCCACTTGCTTAAGCTGGGACCTATCGGAGAAGACAATGGACTGAATGGAGCATTGTGCAATGCAAATTAATACAGAAGCCCAAGACACAATGGGAAACACCTTGTTGTCGGACGTGTCGCCATTTGTAAAATAACAAAGTGTAATAAAAACCCTGAAAGTATGCATCACTTGTGGTCTTTGTATATCTTCCAAAGAGGAGGTTTAAAACCACAACTTCCAAAGGTTTAAACTACCTCATGCTTGTATTAAAACCTGATCCACATCCTAATGTTTCAGTCAGGAGGCTTCAAGATCGCTCCTGTGTCAATGGTGCTCCAGTACTTGAAGCAGTAATATGGTGCTATACATGCAACTGCAGAGGAAACCACTTTGCTGTATTACTTTGTATTGTCTCGTAGATGGTGTCTTGCCCATTCTCACTGATATGCCCTTGTTAAGCAGGTGGAACGCTCCTCAATCTAATGTTTGTTCGGTTAATCTTTGTCTGGTTTTATTTTCGTTTAATTTTGTTTGCCCCCCCCATTTTTCGGGTGCCAGTGTTCGTGCCTTTCGCCACATTTCATCCATTCGAATAAGAGGCCTCTTTCTCAACAGAACAACAAAGTTTATTGTACCTATTTTGTATATGTGAGATGTTTAAATAAATTGTGAAAAGTTCTGAAATAAAGCATGTTCCAATGTTCCAAAACACAACACTAAACGAGTTAAGTGATTTTATGCTTATGTACGCAGTGATGCTGGATGTGCAAAATTAGCTACAATTATATGTTGACTGTTACTATATTTACATTTAAAGACTAACTCTAAGGGATTTCACAAAAGAACAGTAGGAGCATACAAATCTGCTTAAACTCTTTATGCACAGTCAATGCTACAAAAGTGTTTTTTAAAGAGTATCCCAGTTTATATATTGGGTAAATTCTCTTCAGGTTAGTAATGGTTTTAGTGTGCTTGTCCAATTAAAGTCTAGCCTCTTGCTAGCATTCAAAATCACTTTTTTTTGTGGGTTCTTTTTATCTTTCATTCTTCATTTCCTCATTCCCCTTTATGGGATTTTTTTTAATCTATCATTGTTCAATGTTATATACTGTTACAATAAAAAAAAAAACAAAAAAGGTGACTTGTTTTCCTGGAAATATATAAAATAGTATCTTTCTGGAGACAAACATGTAGATAATTTTGTACAATTTCACATATACTGTATAATACATTTAAACAATAGTACATGGAGTATCCACCAATTTTTAGTGTTCATGATTTTTATATAATTAAATATGTCTGTTAAATGTGTTAAATCTTCTCACAGCTCCAGGGCTGGGGATCTAAATCCTTTTCTTTGTGTATGCAGTCACCGTGATTTCTCAGGCAATCCAAAAACATGCAATCAGGTGAATTCCCCATTCTCAGTATTTAGGCCCAGCAATCGACAGCAGCAAAAATGCATTCGAAATTTAACATGTTAAATGGAAAATACTTTTTTGCCAAATACCAGCAAGAATCACATTTATTCTTAAATCGAACTTGAAAATTGCTCAAATACCACCAAAGAATCCATAAAGCCATGCAGGTTTCTGAAGTTCCATGTTAAAGCTATTAATTTTTCTGTGAAATAGTCTACTTAGTTGTTAAAACACTGAACTATAAACATAAATCATATTTTGGTTACTGTTACTATTTGCATTATATCTTACATACCCGAATATATAGAATATAAACTCTGCTAAACGTTCATTTTAAAAACATGCATAAATAGTATTACTCAATTTAATTAAATAATTTAATGGCAAAACCTTCTTGGGCCACTCCTCCACTGTAGGATACCTCAGCAATGGAGATAAGTAAAGGACTTTGTCTTGTGGTGCAAGAAGAACAACCTGCAGCTCATTATCAGCAAGATAAAGGAGTTGGTGATGAAATTCCTGGTTGTCAAGGAACCCTAAGAACAGTTCCCATCCGGGGGGAGGGAGTGGAGGTGGTGCAGCGCTAAAAGTACCAGGGTGTCTGCCTGAACAGCAGATTGGAAGCCCAGTCGTCTGACGTGTGAAGATGTTTCACCAATCTGTAGTGGCCAGTGTCCTCTTCTCTGCTGTCGAATGCTGGGTAAGCGGCATCAGATCAGGGTATGCCAAACGCCTGAATAAACTCATCAGGAAGCACAGTTCCATCACAGTGGAGAAAAGGATGGTGGCTAAATTAGACATCTTGAACGATTCTGCTCATCTGCTCCAGGGGGCGCTGTCTTGCAGTGCTTTTAACAGCTAGCATATTTTACCACAGTGTGCAGAGATACCACAGCGCCCCCTCCTGACGCCCATCAGAACCCCTAGACGTAACACGTCAGGAAAGCTTCCCACCTCTGAATTAATATACGTCTGGTGCTACATTTTTAATACAATTTACACTATACTTTATTCTTATTCACTTCCTCAATAATCTTTTTCAGAACATTCGGTTTATTTATACTGGGTGCTTTTGAAAAAAATATTTTCAGTTTGTTTGTACTATGTGTGCCTTTGCACTTTGTTTTGTACTATATGTTTGTTTGTGTGCACTTTACCTACCTACCTTGCTGTTGTATCCACAAGAATTTCAATATCATTTTATCTTATCTTAAACAATGTTTGGTCTTATATCGCCACCTAGCGGAAATAGTACTCTGTGTATTAAAGTTTTCGAACTATTAGAGCAACAAATCCAAGACAAGTGGTAATACAGCATGCTGCCTTGTATTATGAATTGTCTTGTTTTGTTCATTAAATCGATTATCGCAAGATACAAGGTAACTTTTTATTTACTTATCTTATTCTTATCTGAACAACGTGCTGCACATGAACGTTGCTCATAGACTATAAGCAGACTTTCACCGTAACGATGGGAAAAAGTACTATTCAGTTGGTTCCAGTACTGGTATACGGCCAAAGAAAAAATTTGTCTTCAGTCTTCACTCAGTAACACTTAACCGTGACGTTAAACACTTAACCGTTTTAGTACCTGTCTACATGATTGATTGCAGTGTGTCCTTCCTTTATTGGCTCAAAGCAAACATGCTACTTAACAAGTGTAAAGCAATTTTGTAAAACACTAAAATGAAGAAAGGAACATGGATAACAGATAAAATAAAATACTGTAAAGAATGTGCGTGTGGTACACACAACATACATAGAGTTTGGCCAATGAAATCAAAACACCTGGTTTTAGACCACAATAATTTATTGTAATAATTTGGTGTAAGGCCTCCTTTTGCTGCCAATACAGTATCAGTTTGTCTTGGGAATGACACTTGCAAGTCGTGCATAGAGCCAGAGCCACTCCTCTCACAGAACACTCAGAAACACCCAAAAGTTGCTCATTCATATTCAGATCAGATGACTTGAGCCATGGGAGATGTTCAACTTCACTTTCATGTTCATGGAACCACTCTGTCACCAGTCCTGTCGAGTCTATTGGTGCATTATATTTCAGATACAGGGCATTATCTTCAGGCTACATGTTTTAACCATTTGGTGAACACGGTCCTCCAGAATGGTTCAGTAGTACTTAAATCTGACATATCCATCTTTAACAAGAGGTGGGCCTACGGAATGCCATGATATTGCAGCCCAAACCATCACTGATCCACTCCCGTGCGGCGCTCCGGGTATGCAACTGATTTTTTTTTTAATCATCATTTATTATTAACTGCTTTTCGGACCAAGAAGACAAACCCACCTCAGCTATCAACAGTTCACTTACACCTAGTTATGGTTCAGTTTCACTTAGTTAGATTCTACTTGAAAACTGCATGGCGTTATAAGCAAATGCAGATTTACATATGCGTACTAGTACTACTAAATTAATTAGTCTTAATCCGAGTCCCAACCAGTCTTCCTAAAAACGCTGTGCAGTTTGTTTAGTTGTCAAATTAAGAAATCTGAAGTACAACTATAGTACCACAATAGGTGGTGCCTCGGAGTCATTGAGCTGACAGTTTCAAAACTATTTGAGGACTTAGTTCCATAACCCACACCGTCTTGTTTACAGTTTGGCGATGACGCAGCCTTGCAATTTGGGAGGACAATGTTGACTTTTTCCTCCTTTCGTCGAACGTGAATCGCAGGTTTATAAACGAGAAAAACCTAAGTCCCACAGCTGCGAAAGCTTGACTTCGGGATATATGACAGAACAGGAGCTCCCCGCACGAGCCGGGCTGCCAGCGCGTGCCGCCGCAGCACTAGGAGCAGCATCGCAAAGCGGCGAGCAGCCAATGCGCCCCGCGGCAGCAGCGGCGGACGGCGGACGCGACGGCGCACCGGCGCCCTCTCCCTTGCACTCCGCCGCGGTTCGCCTGTCTGCCTGTTGTCATGGAGGAGCCAAGATGGCGGTCCTGGCCTACAGCCTAGGCAAACGGGAAATAAACCACTATTTCAGCGTCAGGAATGCAAAACTGCTGTCGTTTGCCGCCGTCGTGCTGCTGGTCGCCTTCCACTCCCTGTCGCGATATTATGGCGGTAAGTTGGACGGACTGTTCACCCCGGGGTGACTGGAGGGAAAGGCGCCGCTTTCTGCGGGACGCGCGGCTCGGCGAGCTTCCCTTGTTCCGCGCTGCGGGGCAGGAGCCGCCTTAATGCTGCGGACAAAACATATTAACTGTGCAAATGATCGAGTTGCAGGCAACGCTTTATTTGTTGTGTAGTGTCGTGCTGGGGATTTATGTTTTTTAAGATCGCCCGACCAGTGAGCCGAATGCATTTCAGTTTATCCACCTTTGCAGGTGTAGTGCAATTAAAAACAATTGCACGTTACTCGGATTAATGTAACCAGATTTTCTAGTTTCCGATGAACCGAATGAATGCATAACATTTGTTTGCAATGCTGATTATGTTTGTTTAGCTACGTGCTGCTGTATTTTACAAACAAAAAATATGCGCGTGGTTTCGATTAGTACAGTAAGTCCTGCATTGTGTGTATAGCACGATATGAAAATCTAATATAAATATTTAGGTTTAACCCGTATATCCCAAAAATGTGAAAATGCTAGACATGTTCTCGGTGTTATGATAACCATAATCTATATTCTAAAATAATAGGAAACGTTTATCAAATTCAGTTGGCGATGTGCTTAGCGTTTCGTTTTGCACCGTGTGTTTTTATTTACTGGTGTTTAACAGCAGATGATTGGAAAACGAAATTAGCAGATGCTATCTGTAATCTTAAAATGGTTTTGCATATCATGCAAAATGCACAGAAGGACTGAGTTTAATATTACTAAGGTAGCACATATGTCGGAAGAATAACCCATAAGGATGGGCAAGCAGCGCAATAAAACTTAACCATGCTGTTCCGGGTGAAAATGGCACTGAAATGTATTTTGAAGAAACTAGTAAAAATAAACTCATCCATTTGCAAGTATGAAAATGACTGTACTCAGGATCACCATGTACTTGTGAAGTCAAGCAATTTTATACTTTATAGAGAAACTTTCGATTATAATAACTGAATCATTAACTGTATTGGTTGCTTTTTTGCTGTTGCTTTATTTGTCAGTGGCTTGTGGCTCAGTGACTCACTGGGAACCATTGTCCTATCATGTTGCACTGTTCATGCATAGTTTGCAGATCCACCCTTTTCTTTTTTGTGCGTTTCCTTTTCTTTGAGCTGTCTAGGTATGTATTGTAAGTGACAGAATGACATTCCTATAATGTCATTCTCAGCGTGTTTGAGTGTCCTGGTTACACTCATTTATGCTTCCCTGCATAGAACCTTGTTTAATCACAATCCTTTAATGAATGGTTGTTAATAATAGCTAGCTGTTTTTTTTAGTATGACGATCCAGAGCTGAGTTTTCAGACCTACTAGCCGGTGATCTGCTGCTGTCCAGCTTTCTTACAGCATCATTTAGTATCTTTGTGGTTCCGAAGTTCAATTTTTTAATTTTTTGTTTTTTTTGGGGGGGGGGCAGACACACA
>JABFEA020000050.1:19605709-19625787 GCA_019775915.2 Cyphomyrus plagiostoma
GGTGTGGGATGCTTATTGGGGGGCCCCGGCGGTGGCCCCCCCCCCCCCCCCCCGCGGAGGAGAAGCCCGGCTGCCGACAGACCCCCGCACGTCCAAAGCAGCAATACCTCTGTCCCCGTGACGATTCCGCGCAGCGACTGTGTCAAACGTGCAGCGGCCACCTCGTCTCCCTGTGGCGATTGGTGCAAGGCCGACTTTCTGAATCTCGTTGCGCACTGTATTTAATTATTTAGGTCATTGTATTTTATACAGCCCCCTGCCCCCCCTTATTTTTTAAATGTACGCTCAAGACTGCTTTTGTGAATGTATAGGCTTAGCAAACTTCCTTCTTGAAGTGCAATCTCGCCAAGACCACACATGAAATGCACTTTGATTTAAGGTATTTTAAAGTTCCTTAATGGTTTGTTCTGACACTGTGTAAAGGGTTGTACAACTACTACTGCTTTTTTGTGCGTGCGTGCGTGCGTGTGTGAGTGCATCTTCTCTGGAGCGTTCCTGCCCGCCCATGAATAAGGCTCCAGTTTAATCAGTACTCGGACTGTAGTGCTTTTCTCACCCTTCAATGCCTTTTCATTTCCGGTATCCTGACTGCTGTGTCATAGGAACACTCTAAACCGGAGAGGCACCTTTTGGACTGGCACTTCGTTTAGGAATACCGCGTGTTAACTCGCTCGTTGAGGCGCACGTTATTTGTACAGTCATGTACCATTTGTATTTTCTGTGCTCCTATCGTTTCCACCCTGCCTTATTTTATACCCGTCTCGTGACCTTTTCGCAATCCGTTTGACGCTTTTCAATCTCTCGTAGCTTTCCATGTCTCCCCGTTTCCATAGCTACCTTTTTTGAATTAACTCTGAGTATATAGAGACTAGTCCCATGAACGTCATGTGAATATCGTGAAGTTACCTCATCGGCCTGTACGAAATCTCACCACGTTTTCATATAGCGCTTCGTGTTTACACATCTATAAGCTACGGCATTTTGTAAAATAGACGCAATGAGCGCAGACGAATTTCATTACCTGTAAATAGGTATACTTACTGATGTTGCCACATGGTAGTCTTGGCACCGCTTCAATTTCTAATATGGTGTCTGATGATGATGTGGTGAAGGGGTTTACGTGGAGAAAACGCAGATGAAGGAAGCTTAAGTGCCCAGCCCGTGACTGCCTGGGTGCAGCGGATCAGAGGCCATGTCAGACCCTTAATCCAGTATTTCCCAGTCCAGTCCTTGGGGACCCCCAACAGTCCCGGAGCTGGGCGAGAGCAAAAATGCGCACAGTCTTTGGGAGGGAGCAGAAATGGGGACTGTCTAGGGGTCCCCTGAGGACTGGGTTGGGAAACTCTGCATTAATGCGTTTTGCCGAATTCAGTTGATAATCGGTGTCTGCGCAGTCAAAGGTCCAAGATTCCCATTGGTGGGGGAAGGAGGGGGGGGTGTCATATGACTGGTCCCATCAGAATGAGGATGGTTTAAGATATTTGTCCTCATTAACATCCAGCTGCGCATAGATTTTTGTAAATATACTTGTTTTTCTCAAGGAAACTGCACTAATGCAGAGTAGGTTGTGAGGACTTGTCGGTGATTGGATCATTTTTTTTATTCGTTTGGACAGCCTTGGACAGTGTTTGACTACCACAGATCTGAATGGCAAATGGGTATGACCCATGGGTAGAAATTTATCCTAGAATTATCCCAGTTAGCAGTTAGACACCTGATCTTTTAAGCACTGCAAAATTGTGGCATTTAGTCCACAGAAATTTTGAACTGGTATTATTGGTTTGTAATTAGGACTAAATGTATACTGAAGATTTTTACAGATTTTTTTTTTTTTTTATCAAATTGAGACATTTATTTTTAATGTGATGTATGCTTGTCTTGATTTACATCGCAGACACACGTTACCTTATATTGTGACCAAAGGGTAATGCATTTTTTGTACAGATAGTTAATTTTGGTCATTCTATTTAAAGCGGCAGCAACTAAATGTTTAACTTTTTATTCCAACGGCTTTCGGTAGAACTGTTAAATGTAAGTTTGTGATGTCTTACTGTGAAGTTTCACCTTTTTTATTTATAAATGCTTCCATTCTGTTTGTTCTTTTAACTATAAACACTTGTTAAAACACATCTGATGCAGTGTCTGTCCCACGCGGCTTTTCCTGGCCTCTGTCTGCTCGGAGAATGTAGATCAGATACTGTTGCTGTGGCATTATGGACTTCGTCATTAAGAACTCCGCGGCTGCACTCATGGTCTGTAATTGGTGCTTCCTGCATCCAATTTGGTGGTAGAGCTTGTCGATCAGGATTTTTATGGCTCTTTACCCAAATGGGAAAACGCATTAAGCACCGCTGCTGATCAGTCACTAATCCGATGTCTGACCTTAGCTACATGCAGAATAGGCAGTGCCTAGGGCACTGGTAGAGGAAGTGAAAGGATAACCCAGTTGTCCAGTCAGGGAGGCTAAAAAGCTTTGCCTAGGGCAGAGGTCTTATCCACAAAGGGCCGCTGTGTGTGTGGGTTTTAACTGCAAGTCCCTAATTAGATTACTAATTAGACTTGTTTGGCTGAGGAGTCCTCACACCTGTGTTTGAACAGCTGACCTACAGGTTATCCCAAAAACCTGCATACACACCGGCCCTTTGCGGGTAAGATTGGCCAGCCCTGACTAACCTTTGACACACCTTTAACAACACGGTATTGCTGTGTCCAATACTTTTTTTTCTCTAGTGATCTTTCTTTTAGGATATTGTGTATTAAGTCTGACAAACACTCAAGATTTTATTGTAAAAGCAGCCATTATATAAATGATGTTGGTTCAACTAATACTTTCAGTGGAAGACAGAAATCCTACCATAAGCCCATTACTGTACCTGTAGGTTACATTACCTGTATACAAAGGAACTCCGGATAATGAAGACAGCTGGGCGTGTGCTAGAGCGGCTTTACTGTTTACAAGCTGGCCTATGGAGAACACCAAAAGGCTTATTCAAAGTCCCTTAGAAAGGCATGGTCAAAATTCTACTTCAACATCAGAGACTCTGGGAAATTCCATACAACTTTTCTCCACTATAAACCACCTACTCAAACCACAATCACACCCACTTATGGAAGCTACTGAAGAGCACTGCAATAAGTTCATGGCCTTCTTCAAAACTAAAATGGCATCAATTCGTTCCCCTCTCTGCTCTACCATTATTCGACCTGACCTGTCTACTTAAGCAATATTTGAGATTTTTCAACCACTCAACTGCTTTCCAAAAATCTCACAGCAACAAGATATCATCTTGGCTAATTACAGGCCCATCTGAAATCTTCCATTCCTTTCCAAAGTTTTGAAAAGTAGTTGCTGCTCACCTTCAAGAACCTCTCGAATACAATAACCTTTTCGAAACATTTCAGTCTGGTTTCCGCTCTGCCCACAGCACAGGAACAGCTCTGGTGAGGGTCATGAATGGTCCATCTCCCTCATAGACATACTGCACTGCAACAGACTATTTTCTAGTGATCCGGTTCAGTGTGTGTGAAGCAAAACAAGGCAGAACTATCCAAACATCTTTACTTTAATTATGTGGCAGGATAGCAAACAGATACAAGACAAACAGCTGTTAAACTGAGGGACACGACACAGAGCTACACCCGGTCACGCCCCACCTTGCCTGGAAACACACTTGTCCGAAACGTGAAGGGCGTAACCTGCATCGCTTTTCTCTGACAAATAATGATCCTCAAAATACTTCAGAAGTTTTTTTTTTTTCTTTCCTCAAAAGGCAACTTATTAGTCTATATATTATTTACATGTTCACCGTAGCACTGTGCTAGATGTCCGCATGGGGACATTAAAGCTTTGCATGAATGATCTATGACCGCATCACAAATTCAGGGCTTCAGCCACTTTCCTCTCTTCAGGAATACCATTTACCTAAAGTGGAAAGAAAATAATAGGTAAAGATCACTCTGTGAAACCCACAGAGGTTTAGCGTATTTTTTAGCTACAATAGAACAGGATTTTGTTTGAATAGAACTTGAAAAAACTACTTAGAGTGAAACGTTATACTTGCCTCCAGCCTTCGAAAAGTTGACATACAGTAATTATCTCCTTTTGTAAGCAGTAAGTGGATAAACAAAATGTGCCATTACCCCAAGTGACAGAGACAAAATCGGTCTCATTCATCACATACTCTAGAGGGCGCCTTACCACCAAGTGGGTTGCCATGTTTGAGGGGGTCACTTGTTTTTACTATCGGTTTTGGTTTGATTTAGCATTTTTGGGTACCAAAGAATAAAATTTTAAAATACCTGCTGGCTGTTGCCGTGGAATCTGCATCTGATTCTGAAGGTTACTGTAAAAAAAATATAAATACGTTTAGAGCAATGTAAAATAATTCAGACTTCACTTTTGTGCTTTAACAGATAATATAAATGTGCTCGACTTTTCTGCGTTAAATATCCACCTCATCAGGAGAATCCTAAAGAAAATGCACAGCCCGTCATTTTACTGTATTTAATGAATCTTGCAGTGAGCAGACGGGCCAAGATCCCATGACCTCTATCCCTCTACGCTTCCTATCATCCGCGATTCTGATTTCCGATGTGTTGAAGGACGTGAAATATCAAGCAAAAATACGACTGAATTCCCGTTTTGTATAAATGGAGCCTTTGTAATATTTATGTATATTTTCTCCATCTTTCAACCGCTAGCCCCGGTCAGGGTTGAGGGTGTATTTTACCGCTCGGTCTTATTTCGTAGTATTACTACGTGTTATTTGCTTTACATGGCAGTAAAGTACAAACCTACAAACGGTAAATGGATTGCATTTATAGGGCGGATTTTTGCTATTCTTTCGAGCACTCAAAGCGCTTCACAGTTATGCCTCACATTCACCCATTCATACACCGGTGGCGGAGGCTAACATGCAAGGCGCCAACCAGCAATCTGGGGTTTAGTGTCTTACTCAAGGACACTTCGACGGGGTCGGGAGGACCCGGGGCTCGAACCTGCAACCCTCCGGCTGCCAAACAGTAGCGCTACCTCCTGCACCATCATCGCCATATACTATACGAGCTGTAATGAATGAAGTGGGGAGTAGGAAGCCTATAAACACTCACCTCTGCGTCTGCATCAAGGGCATGCTCGTGGTTTCGTAGCTCTCCGGGTGGAGGGGCGGCACCACCTCCCCGCTCACGGGGTGGAAGACGGGCAGCGTGGACAGCGGCCAGGAGATCTCCCGGTTCTTCGACATGCTGCGAAGCTCCTTGGTGGACTTCTGGATGGAGCTGTGGTGGATCAGCTGGATGCTGCGGGGGGGGGGGGGGAAGCGACAGCAGTGTGTTTCACAAGGCCCCCCCCCAGAGCTCTCTGCCGCCCCCTGGCGAGTAAGAGGCGGTGCCGCACGCGAGGAAAGGACACAAGCTAAGCTGTCGAGGTGTCTTACGAAAGCTAATGAAATCTAGGACTGGAAGTTGGGAACGTGTCCGCCACGGCCGTACGACGCTCGAAAACAGCCGCCAGCCCGGATTATCCGGAGTTTACGACCCAGAGAAGGGGTTTGGGGGAGGGGGGGGTACCCCATTTAACCTTTCCCTGAGTTTTAGCAGCTTCCCACTGTGGATTGGAATGACACAGATGGCGTCACAGACAGACCGTGTGTGGAAAGGTGTCGTCATGATGGGATGGGCAGGGAAAAGGGAGAAAAGAAAAAAACATGGAAATGGAAAAGTATCCCTGGGTAGGTAAAGGAAAGCAAAAGGAAAATAAACACAGGAGAGAAGACACTTACTCTGGTGTTTGCATGTTTCTTTTTTCCCTAGAAGCAAAACAAAATGAATGAATTAAATACTAATATTAATAGTTACAGACATCCACACACAAGCAGATGGGGTCAGTCAAGCCTGGGAACTTTTTCAGTTCCGGGAGATCTAAGGAGGGCAGACACTCGTGATGAAGATGATGATGGGGATGATGATGATGGAGGACTGCTACTGGGGTGATTTTGGGGGGAAATTAAAAGAGGACTTGCTTCAGCTAGTGTGTGGACTGATGAATGGCACATATATAGACCAGATGGAGCTGAGGGAGAAGCTGCTTCTCGCATGGAGGGTCCCCAGCCCCTCGATGCCATAAAAAAGGGGAAATTTACACGCCATTCACTACATTAATGTAGAATAACAGCTTTTTTTGTAGGACGGAATGTCACAGGACTGGGATTCTGAACTTCCAGCTACAGACACCCCCCCCACACACCCCACACTGGTGACCACAGCACCTCTATGCCTTTCGGGTATCAGACCTAGTGAAACACTGAAGGAGACATCAGAAACGCGTCGTTTGTAACTGTAAAACTCGGTGAAAAAGACGCATCTATTCCGTACGACATTCCTGCATTCCCAGCCTCGCCCAACCTCCTGGCACCCATCCCCCTGCCAGCCCCCACCCACCCCTGTAATTCAGACGCCGGACACTAGGGGGGGGGCAAGCCGCACACTTACACCCCTTCGCGCCGGCAGCACATGGCGTAACCCAGGATGATGAAGAGGACCAGGGCAATGGCGGAGGGCACGGCCAGCGTGACCACGAAGTCGGAGAAGTAGTCCCGGCTCTGCAGCTCCTCCGATGGGGGCTGGTACTCGCCGATATCCGGCAGCACACCGGGCCCGGGCGCTGGCCTCTCCCCGGGCCGCTCCCCGTGGCTCGCTTTGGTGACTTCCACCTGTTGGGGGGCAACTGAGTGACTGCTACCTGCTACCACCTGTGTGACACCATGGTGACAACCAAAACTTCACGGTGCTGTTGTTACGCCATTGTACCTTAGACAGTAACTTAACATCGCTCATCTCAGTTAAATATACAGCTATTTAAAAGCATAAACCCCACACCCAAGCAATAAAATAATAAGCTGAATCATTGAAATGTATCTGAACAGAAAAGGCGGACTGCTGTGGTGATCGGTATAAGAAGCTTTTCGTCGACCACCTCACTATCCTCCATATATTCCACCTCTTTGAGACTGATGTTCTCCATTTCTCACTTCCAAGGTCGCCTGTCAGTGTGGTCCCACCTGCCCCCCCTCCCCCTTCCCCTTGCTCACCAGGGAGATCTTGCACCAGTCGATGTGGAACTGCGCCCGGAACTTCTTATCGCAGCTGATGACGGGCTCCATCTCCTGGCTGCAGCGCAGCTGGTTCTGCGGCGTCTCTACCTCACGCAGGCAGGACGAGAACGGCACGTCGGCACCCACCTTGACGTACACCCTGCAGGGGCGCGGCGGCAGAGCGGCGAGCGGCATGTCGTGAAGCTACATTTTCATTTTATTGTGCGTTGAAATAGTATGAGCAAAGATTTTAAAGACAGATCAATAGTATTCAATTCTGCTTGTGAACCATATAAGAGCTTCAGCTGCGACGCTGCACAGAATCCCAGAATTCACAGCGAAAATCAAAACATTCAGTTAGCGGCATCGCACGGGAAAGCCGATGGACGGGAAGGGCAAGGAAACGCTCACTACGTTTACACGCACACTAAGAAAATCGAATTATTGTGTTAGTCCGACTAAAACCAGACTTAAAGTACACGGAAACATGTCAGTCTGACTGAAATCATACTAAATCAAATTAAACTGTGAAGGTGTCCAATTCACCGCTCAACTAAACGGTGCTTTTCCACCGCACCATGTACCATACCTTTGGTACTTCAAAATGGTACCAAAAGCACGGTACTTCAAGGTTTCGGTTTTCCACTGGCATAAAAAAACGCCAAATGACATCACAAAAAGTGAATCGGGTATTTTATATAGAAATCGAAAAATGACTGTAGTAGGACTGGCTGATATCCGATATTAATACCGACATCACATGTTATGCAAATCCAATTCTTACATCGCTAGTCAGATAGAGTAAATTCGGGCATTTTCTTACCTTCAGTTTGGTACGAATTTTATAGCGCAGGGAGTTTAAGTCTTGCAAAAACATTTTTTCTGTCATAGGAAAAAAAGCCTAGCAATCATTTTAATGATTATTCATTTTCAAGATTACCAAGTATATGTTTAAAAATACTACCTCCGCTGCTTTTGCACGAGAGTTCTCCAAGACAATCAGAATTATTTTCATCCCTGCTGTTTAATTCAGTCCTAGACAGGATCATGAGAAATTTATGTGGAACCCCTCTTTTGTTTCATAAATACTCCAATATTTATTACAACAAAATCACACTGCAATATCTGAAAAATTTCCAATACCGTGCTGTCTTAGTATATTACACAATACTTTATTTCCTGTTATGCTATCCTAATCTTGTATTTGTTCTTCTGACCAGATCGCAATTAAAGTTTGTGTTACTTCACTTGTCCGCGCACCCATTATCATTAATTTTATTATTTTTTACATCTGTGGCATAATAGGTCAACCGGAAAAAGCCCAATACTAACAGAAGCAGAAAGGAGCCATATTGCCACCTATCATAGCGGAGTTGGATATAATTAATAAATCGATTCCCCTCCCGCACATGTACACTGAGACAAGGACAGTATTCTGATTAAATGGCGTAGTCGAGCTATAACTGTAACTTGACTTTGCTGTCCCTGTAAACATACTGTCTTTAACTTGGTTCATTTAGTTTTAAAAAAGTGCCAGATGATTCAGAAGTTCAAAATTGTCTTGATGGGCATAGTGCAGTGAAATGCTTTTATATTGTAGCTGTTTTATTTGACCCATGCAACACAGATATAGGTATAATTGTCTTCATTTTGAAACTTCTGCATGGAATAAACAACTTACTGAACAGAGTAGAAATTGTATTTGCATTTTGTTTTGGCCACACTCTGTTTTAAAAAGTGTTTGTGACAGCTCACATGCGTCTGACTTACAACTGGACATTTATCCTGCTTCATAGAAATACATCCATCCATTTTCCAACCCGCTTATCCTACTGGGTCGCGGGGGGTCCGGGGCCTATCCCGGAAGCAACGGGCACGAGGCAGGGAACAACCCTAGACGGGGGGCCAGCCCATCGCAGGGCACATTCACACACCATTCACACCTAAGGGCAATTTAGTAACTCCAATCAGCCTCAGCATGTCTTTGGTCTGTAGGACCAGCAGGCTGTCGACCTGACCAGAGACTCACCCCTCCTTAAGGTCATTGATGGGCAGCGGGACGCGGCCGCCCCTGTCGAGTGCTGACGTAATGTTGATGGCGTTGAGACGTTCGGGCTGCCACACGTTCTTCACGGCACCCAGGAAGTCTCCCAGCACCTCGCTGGCCAACATTTCCTCCACATTCATGTTCTTGATGAAGAACTCGGCCTGGTACGGCAGGGGAAAATCTGGGGAGGGGGGAGGGCACAGAAGTGCTGAGTGACCCAGGACCGAACAAATTGATGCTCATTGGTGAGGAAGGAAGAAAAATCTTTTGTACAAACCTCTGATCCATAATGACAAGCGAGAAATCAACTCTTAATGTCTTATATCTCACCATATTCCAGTTGATATCACATAAATGTCATCTTAAAATGAGGAATAACCCGCTACATTTTTAAGACTTCCACTGAGAGTATGTAAAAACACACGTTTCCCAGGAGACCATATGAAAATACTGTTTATTTCATTTGAACTGAGGCATCTGTTACAAATATCGGTTGCTGTTCCCAGCAGGCTGGAAATTGTTGCACTCAGTGTTAGAAGATTCACTACAAGTGATTGGTATTATTTTTCAAGAGGCTGCGTAACAAATTTTGTGATCAGCTGAAAGTTTTGGTGGCGGTGGGAGTCGTGGGATTCATTCATGCCATTCCGGATGAATACATTTTTTAAATAACATCAAGTGTTGCTGGTTTAATTTTATTGGCTATCCAGGCCTGCAGCGGCTAAAGAGGATTTTCATAGGGGAAGGTCACTGTGTAAAGCACAGTACTTGCCCCCCTTCTTACCTTCTGTAGAGATGATGTTGATCACTAGATTGTGCCTGGCGGTTTCGAAAGTCCGCCTGTTATAGGCCGTAATCTGCAGTGCGTAAAGATGAAAGCTGAAACACGCATCAAGACGGCTAGTCCACTGCGTTTGCCTGAATGAAATTCAGGCATGATCAGGAATGTCCATCAGAGATCACATGAATATAGGGAGCGACTACAGGGGGCAGAAATGCCATTACTGCAGTTCTAAACCTTAAGGTGTGCTCTGCTCTCATTGGTCCATATCACAAGTGATAAACATCTGCTTCAGAATGATCAAAGTGTCGCAAGGATGTGTGACAACGAACGATCACCACAGACTTCATTGTATGCCATGACGTAACACACAGAGATGGCTGCCATGTTTGGATCTTCATGACCGACGTGAGTGAAGGAGAATACCTCGATAACGGTGAGCTTTCCCACGTGCTCCGCTGTGGGCGATCCGTAGAGGACCCCGTCGCTGTGAGGCGTCCTCTGTATGTAGCGAAGCCACCCCGGTCTGTCCGGGTAGCCCATCAGATTCGTGTTAAAGGTGATGGGGTCATTGCTGGAGTCGCCTGACCCATGTAGCGAAGAAACCCAGGAAAACAAACTCATTTACGGCCAGTGCATAATAACTCAGCCTTCAAGACAACATTGCCACTTTCTCATATATACAAAGCGGATTGACTTCATAGCCGTCGTCATTTCTCTGAAGACGTATATGAAAATGTGCACATATGATACATTATAGACAAAAGTATTGGGACATCTGGCCATTATACCTACAGGAACTTTTATACACCCCATTCCCACTCTTCTGGGAAGACTTTCCACACGAGTGGCATCTGTGGCAATTTGTGGGGTCATGCACTGCTGTTGAATGTCAAGGACCGTCTCTAGTTCATCCCAAATGTGTTTGATGGTTTCGAGGTCAGGGCTCTGTGTAGGCCAGTCAAGTTCTTCCACACCGAACCGACCCAACCATGTGCTTATGGACCTTGCTTTGTGCACTGGGGCACAGTCACGGTGGAACAGAAAAGGACCTTCACCAAAGTGTCCCCACAAAGTTGGAAGTATAGAGTTGTCCAAAATGTCTTGACATGCATATGTATGTATGTATGTATGTATGTAGTAGTGAGATATAAGAGGCATGAGGGGATAAGCTGCAGGGTGACCTATAATAAATAATCAGGTGTGGCTATAAATGTCGGCGTTCAGGTTCCCTCATGACTGATCAGATGCGGAGCTTAACTAATGAGGCAAGCGAAACGAGAACAGTTAGGGAACCGTACCTGGCTTTGGGTAAGGAGGAAACTCCCCCTTGAAGTATTCTCGCTCCAGAACATGGACGAACAGGACCCCCGCTGAGGGGTACACGTTGCGGTCTGCGTGCGACTTTGAAAGGATGGTGACCACTGTCGGGGGGGGGAGAGAGAGAGAGAGAGAGAGGTCAGCTGACACTCTCAAACGTGCCGAGATTTTTCTCTTTCTACGAACTGCGTCCTGGGTATTTGGCCCCACGCTGCTTTCCGGGTCCGGATTCAGAACCAGCGTGTGACTCGTCCCTGCTGCCGGATTTGGAAAGAGGGCCTTTTTTTTTTTTTTTTGGTTCTTTCCAGCCCGCTATGCATGGCTCAGGAAGTGGGCGGTATTTCTATGCGTGAGACGCTGGGCATTCCGTGAGAGCTGGTGACAGCGGCCCGGCGAGGCCCGGTCTTCACATTCCTCCGTCGGGACACCCCCATGTAACGTGCACCCCCCTCCTTGCACTGTAAATGCACCCTGTGTTTCATTCACTGGACACGCTCAAAGGAGGTCCATTCTGCTATGTCTCGTGACAACATTAAAATAGATTATGGATTAACAGTATAACATACATCAGTAATATGGCAGGATAGAGACTGAGAGACGCACTACATTGTCTGGCCAGGATGCTAATTCCCCCAGACACATTATAGTGAGCAGAGTGCATCATTGCACGCCTTTTCACAACTACACTGTGCTGACACACAGACAGACTGAGTGAGGAGGCAACATTCAGTATTCCCACAAGATTAGTGCATACTATGGTTAAGAAAAGCAAGTATTGATTAAAAAAAAATAGTCATAGCATGCCTCACGTTTCATTTCACATCCCACATATGCTTTCTTAATTGCATATTTTTGTGCAAAAATTTAAATTAATAAGATTCTGGATATATTTGGGGGGGGGGGGGATCTGATTTAAATTAATGCAATGAGCAGCTCAGCAGTTTCTACCCAAACGTCTCACAGACTGCGGTCGCCATACATGCAGTGTCATGGTGTGTCGGGTGACAGTCACAGACTGTCACAAGAGGCAGCGGGTACATCCAGGTCCAAAGGTTCTACCTGATCTGTTATTCCAATGAGGGGGGCATTGGCAGAACAGTAACTGCGTTCGCTTGTGAGGCCACATGGGAAATATCCGAGATGCAGAAGCACGCTGAAGCGTAAGGCAATGAGAACACGGACGGGCCAACAACCCTCCCACACCCCAGTCAACAGCAGAGTCAAATCCGCTACACTTGGTACCGGAGTATTTTAACTAACTTGACGAAATCCAACTACTGCCCGGTTCAGAGCCAAGAGAGCATTGACTAATGAAAATCAGAGGCGTCTAAATGCTCAGGTTAAGGTGTGGCACAAATCTAACAATTCTAAGAATCCAAATACAGGTTCTATTCTCAACCACTGTAAACACAAAGCAAGGGATGATGTTTGACTTAAAACCTCAAATAAACAAAATATGCGCTTCTTCGAAGTAACGTGCCTATTCACAACCGCCAAAGGTCATTTATACAACATATTTGGCAGATATAAAAACAGTGAGTTATCTTGGTCTCTCCATACATTTCCCCCCCCCACAAGGATGCCATTTCGTGCCAAAATCTCAGAAACCGCAAAGGTGCAGCGAAAGCATCCAGTACATGATTTAAGTGGATAGTCCTTTTGTTTTGTTTAGAATTCAGCTTTTAATAATCTATTTTTCCCTTAAGACCCCATGTGTCCTGATATATCCTACCGCAAAGGTCAACTGATCTGTTGCCTTAGGACCTCACTGTACTTCCACCATCAGCTAACCTGCCCCCCCCTCCCTCAATAGCAATCCTGCTGGTGGACGACCCACCACAAGCCACTGCAGCTCCCCCACCTAAGCGAACACCCTGCTGCCTCACTAGCTCAGAAACAGATGAAAAGCTACGTCTGGATACGACTGTATCGGATCTGCTCATATTACAGTCTTTGTATACAACATGACCTAAGCATCATGACTGCGTTTTAATATGTTATCCATTAAAGGTTAATGCTAAACTCCACCATCCCCCTTCAGTCTTTTCTATTTTGCATGTTGCAGCTACACAACTGAAGTTTTGACGAGACTTTATGAAATTTGTGAGGACAGACCTGCCTGTACAATTCATTAGCTGACGAAGCTGCATCTCAGCTTTTAACAACTCCCTAAACTGCTGGGGTGGTTTATAATTGCTGTTGAGTTAGGAGCATTCAAGCACTTAACCAACTGTAAGCTCACACATGGGTATATTATAGTTGGCCTTTGGCCTCCCTTTTCTAGGCGCTCCTTCTCTGTGTTATCGTGACAAGGCATCAAGCAGCCCGGAACGAGGACTAGGGGAGACACGCCGCTCCCAAGCTGGATGGACCAACAGCGATCACGGCACCAAGGTAAAGGTATCTCCCGGCGGCCCAAGCAAGCACCACCAGTCGCATTATATCACGAGGTGGACCTCGTTACAACTCCGTAGCAATAATCTCACCTAGAACAAGACTTAACAGGTTTTCATATATTGAGATAGATCAGCAGAAAAAGGCTTTATCTATCGATCTTTCTTAACTGTGGGTAAAACTATTTCCATGCACTTCAAGATATTTTAAGATTGTAGTATGTTCAATATGACTTTCTGCAATGGCTATAAATAGAATGATTATATTGCCATTACAGATTTTGTGACGCTACTTTTTGCAGTTTGAAACAATGACTCAAAATTCAATTACATAACAGTATACATTACATGCCTGCACAGAACAGTTTTATGAATTGGTCTACATATATAACTACGGTGCCGTTTGTTTTCATAACTGTTGTAGAAGCACGGGAAAGTCAAATACTTGGCAAAGACTCTCACACCGTTATGGGGAGCGGGGTAGTTACAACTCTTCCCCAACTCCACATCCCCAAAGAGACAAACTTTGATATGTCTTAAAAAAATAATAATAATAAAAAATCGGCTGGTCTTCCAAATCTATGACGTATTTATTCTTTTTAATGAGTGCTACAGAGGTGTTTCCGTCAGCCGCGATTACTCAAACCTGCCATCAGTACTTCACACATCTCGGGGCTGGAAAACAGGCACAGACGATATTAAATGTATATTATTAATCCATAAATGGGGAGGTTGGGGGGATTAAACGGCAGTATTAGGAAACGGCGGTTAGCCGGCGTGTTAGAGGCTGTTCGCGTCTTGAACGTTCCCACTCACCGTTTCCCTGCACGGCGGATCTCAGCTTAGGGCCGTAATAAAGCTGGCTTTGGCTACGTCCCCTGCCATCAGCGGGACGTACTAAATACACTTTCGTTGCAAAACAGAACAAAAACAAACAAATGGAGAGTGATGCATGCATTTTATAGCCTACCGCCAGTCTGCCCATCTCCCAGGCAGCCGATAGTCCGGCAGCACTTACCGCATCTTTCTCCACCACACCGCTGCGCGTCCGACAGTAAAGGCCGGGCGGCAGACCGCTCTACAGCCGTATGTACACCCTCTTTAAACAAACGTGTGGTCCATATAACCATATATATATTTTTTTTTAAAAAATCCATTACGAATGATTGCCTTAAGCTAAGCAGGTGCAGTGTGATCGAGCTTGGTAACATTTAATGTATAACCGAGCATGTAATGTGTGACTGATGCATCGGTAAAGCTGCCTTTTCCGCGTAGTGTTTTTCATCTCGGTCCGACGAAGCTGCCGCTAGCTAGGCTATGCGACATTTCCATTCCGAAGTGTAATACATACCGACGGAGAGCCACGCGAGGACACCGATGGCGTCCATGGCAGCTGGTGCTCCGTGCTACGCGGCGATCGCTGGCGCTACAGCGGCTCCGGGCATCCCCCACACCGCCCGCCTTACATTCCACCCCGCTCCATCCCTAGCAGCGGCCCGCTGGAGGCTCCACGGGATCTGGCTGGTGGGAGGGTCCGAGCATCTGGCACAGATGCTGGAAAATGGGGTGCCATGTTTAAAGGAGGGGGGCTGCTGCAGGGCCAGGGGGACGCGCCCCGCAGCCGCCCAGGATGAGCCTTCAAGCGCCAAACATACGAGCACCCAGCATTTTTTTTTAACGAAACCTAGTTATGCATTTTAGTTTGCCGTGGAAAACGTTTTACAATATCCACATATTATTCTTAATAAGAAGAGCATTGTGAGAGTATACCTATATCACACCAATTAATCTATTTTATTGCAATTAAATAGCCTTAACTTTTGTCCATTTACGTACAGTAACTGGATATGCTCCTGGAACAATCCTATTTAGTTAACTTTTATGGTAGTTTAGCAAACGTGTCTCCAGGCAGCTTTCGGACTGCCATGCTAATTGCTACACAGCAAAAAAAAAAAAAAACTATAAACTGCAGGATTTGTAGTTTATTGTTCTTGCCACGTCATCAAATCACTGGTCTATACAGAAGTGAATACCGGCAATCAAACTAAAAGCTTAACGCTATTATTTCGTATTTTCCCTTCCCGGTGTGCATTAACATGTAATTTACCTAAGCCTCGTTTACAAATGCATTCCGTTGGCATTATTGTATCTTGACATGAAAGTCACATAGAAGGCATGCAATCATTTTATTATCAGTATTAACCAAAAGAAAAATAATATTAAGTATTGCCAACACGTCCTCTGTGTTTATGGCTCAAAGCATTGCAGCCAGAAGGCATTTTATGCAATAAGCCAATGAAGATCATGGATTTTAAACTTGCATGAGCAAGATTTTACAATTATTTACTTTTTATGCCTGTTGAATATGTTTAAATGAATTGTAGGAAGAATTTCAAATATTGATTCTGTATTGCCTGAATATTAGAGACTATATTAAAAACTTCGGTATTCTACAGTACATTATTTCAGTGAAGACTGGCTTGGAAGCTAGTTTCAATACGATAGCATATAGCCATCACCCAACCACCAAGAAGCTAACTATTTCTAGAGCCATACCAATGACCACCATCTGGCGTGACAGTCACGATTTCAGACTCTCACACTCATGCGAGATATCTCACAGCAAATCTGTATTATCCCATTATAAACCTAAAACGAGCTACACCAAAAGCATTGGGGTAGTTCACAAACCCTACAGACTATTTATAAAGTAATAAAACTTCTGCATGCATGTAAATGCGCGTGCAGACTTGTCTCAAATTGAAAATCTCGTGCCAGCCTGCTGACCAAAGTTGGCAGCCCTGCCACCAGCTGCTACTGTGAGACCTAGAGTTCCAAGACTAACATCTACTGCAATTATCGAGGGAGAACTAGGAGTGCTTGATATGCTCTGCACTCTAGTAATTGAGTTTTGTTTTTGGCTTGATATTGCAACTCCATCCACATCAGTCTGGTACAGTATGATATTGGCACAGGCAAGGCAGCACCAGAGCCTCAGAAGAACTTTCACCTCTTCTCCAGCCTGACCTCAAGGAACCTGAGGAATAAGATAGTAGACATGGCTGCAGCTGGAAGATTTCAACTGGCTAGCAGCCTCTAGGACTCCCCTGCTGTCCTCGTGAGAAAGAGAGATGGGTCAGTACACTTGGTTCAAAGCAGTGACTCAGAAGGTTTTGTATCCTGTACAAGCGTAGTTTAGCTCCTGACCTGAGAAACCACTACTGCCAGGTGGGTCTGGTAGCAGCGGTACGACCCAGGGCTGCTCTCAGCATCAGACAGGAAGTGATGTCATTTAGCCCCTCTAGCAGTCATCATTTGAAGTTTGATGTTGTCACCTTAATGGCATGTGCGTGCACATGTGCTGATTCGAGGAGTATATTACTAACCTGTGTTGAGTGCTAAGGCATTTATTCCATAATCTGAAGGATCTGGAGGTCTTATTGATGGTTGAAGGAATTGAGTGACTCCACTTCAAAAAGGGAGACTTTACTGCCTTGTCACCAATCATTTGTGGTGAAAGCCAGCTTGCTGAACAACAGGAGCCTGGATTTAGAAGGGGAGTTCAGAAAGCTGTAAAGCTTGTCACCCCAACCTCCCTTTGAGCCAAAGTGCAGAAGCTGGTTCAACACATATGTGACACTATTCAGAAGCCAACAGCTACTGTAAGAGCAACAGTCAAGGGCACAACTTCAAATCCAAGGTGTCTGGAGAGTTGTGCCATTGGAAGTCTATTTCTGTAGTATATGTCTGTATGAGAGAGCCATGGGTGGATTAGGGAACTTAGCAATTCTTTTATGGTAAATAGGTTTGTGTCTTTGTGGTTGGCAATAGTTGTTGATTATGTCAGACGTCACACTGAATTTTTCATTTCTTTTCGTTTTGCAATCTTTTTAACAATTGTGGAGGGCTTCCCAACCAAACTGCACTTATTCTGAGAGATCCATCCTTGTTCTTAATGCTGCCATTGCATAATACATCTCGGCTCTTTGGAAAGCTGGTGGTACCGTGTCTGGTCTCTAACTGCAGTCTTTGCCTGTGTCTCTCTGCCCCCACACTGAACAGCAGCGCAGGCAGGTAGCTATGCGGTTATTGCACAGAACGATGAATGTGCTCCTCTGACACAAGAAAGGGCTGCTTTGCATTGTCTTTTGAAAAATGGTATTTAATGGGCACCACTCTTGTATTTACATTATTTCAACCACATGAATCTTAAAATGTTTGTACAGTTCTGCTGTTACACAATGTGCCTCGATTATTATTTTTTGAGGCACAAACATGCTATTTTTCTGTGTTATTTTGCAGTAATCAAATCTTGAAGGGGGATAGATATAACGGCATCTTTCTCATTCTGCAGAGGCATTACATACAGGTTTTTTAAAAAAGATTATTTTTAGGTTGCTTAGCAACATTGACAGACTCTGGAGCTGTTAAGTCAAGCAAAATACTAGGGGATTCCTTAAATGCTGTCAGCTTTAAATGCCGACACTTGTCAATAGTATATTGATAGGAATATATGGATGATTATTAAATTATCAATGTATCATTTTCTCTAATTGGTGACTTATTAGTGATCTTTTATGGCTACACTTAATATCATGAATTTAAATGTAAGAAAATAAAACAAAATTTTCAGATCTTCGTCTTGGGACCCCTTTTCTCTCACTCAGTTGCCACGTCCCAAACATGCAGAATTTATCTATTCTCAACGAACCTAGAAATGTATCATGTGACCTTCAATAGTACAGTATGTTCACTTTGTCCCTATGCCCGTAATAGAGAGCTACAAGCCTGCAGCTAAGTGTTTTATTTATTTGTTTTTTTACATAGTTTCCTTTCACATATGTCCCTTACTGTGCGTGCAGTCCTCTAAAATATTTCTCTTTTTCCAGCCACTCTTCAGTATTCTTCACATCCTATTAGTGTCTAGCTTGGTCATCAATATAAAACTTTAATATATCCTATAATTATATATAAGCCTTATAACATGTATAATGGCATAGCAGGCTTGTTTTCAGTCTGACAAACATTTGGAGGAAAAATATCAGTAGAGTTTACTTTAGTGTTACAGTTAGTTGGAAATAGCAGCTACTTTTGTACATGCTGCATAAATCGCTATACATGCACATTAGAGCGTTTTACGAATATTATTTTATTAGTAGTAGTAGTAGCAGTAATATTTACTTCTAAACGTTAGTCTGTAGCCCGTTTCGTTAAGATTAAAAGCAAATTGCTTGACCATAATATTTAGATATTTACTTGGAAAATAATTATGCATTATGCAGCAATAGTCGACAACAGTAAAGGTGAGAATGGTTTAATATTGGGCGTTCGAAAAAAACATATACGGTAATTTCAAAAAAAGATCAGTTGCAACTGCGATAACACCACACATCTGGTTATGCACGGCGATGCATTAAAACATAAATTGCATAGAAAAACAAAAACAAACATCAGTATCTGACCACTACGCTATCACAGCAGTTAAATTGTTCTGATATTTATCCCAGACCGCAGTTTATAAAAACACCCTCTTGTGCAGCTTATTGGGTTAAACCATTGCCATGTTAGGTGAAAAATATATCAAATACGAATTGCTGTGGGGACAAAAATATAATTGTTGGCCAAATAAGTGAGAATATTTATACATATAATATTGTAAGAGTACCAACAGCATTTTTTATGCTTGTTAGTTTATTTATCTGTACCGAATCAAGTGATTCTTTATCAAAACACCCCTATTGTGCGTGTGGCAACGTCAACCATAGCCTGCAATGGCGTTGTCTAGCGGTGTGCAGCGTTGCTCTTCTATGTTAAATTGTCTCAATAGGCGGAGTACTGGACTACGGCTTGTAGAGGATTACAGGCAAGGCTGAATGAAGATGTGTGCTCTGGGTAGGGGTCTTATCCGCGCTGCCTATGTAAGGTGAATCTTACACCAGATATGCCACATGAAATATTAGATATTTGTCATAGCATCTTTTATCAACGATGCAAGGCACGTAAGTGACTCTTTTGTTTTGTACATTGCAGCAACAGCTTATGAGTGTAGCTATAGTTAACTTCTGCTTTTTTGCTGACATTCTGCAGAATGCTTCCATGTGCGTTTAATACACATTCTCGCCATAAAATATCACCCATCGTTTGTTTGAGATTTAATTTATATGGTTGTTTTAAAACTGACATTTAATATGCTGAATGACAGTCGCTGGTGCGCGATTTTCATACATAAATCGAAAGTTCACTCGCAGTGTGGCATCTACTGAATGATATGCTGGGTGATAGTTCCATATACCACATACTCGTGGTGACTTCAGGTCATCCTTTATCTATGTAGTCGATAATAACGGTATCGATGGGTGTAGAATTATGTACCATCTATAGACTTGAGTGTAATAAAAGCATGGACTCATCGGCAGTGTCTGAATTAATTTATGTATTTTATATAT
>JABFEA020000050.1:19625887-19638571 GCA_019775915.2 Cyphomyrus plagiostoma
CATGTCATATATATATATATATAGTTGAAGATATATAATATATATGTCTTAGCCTAATGTTAACGGGGTATCGGAAATAGAAATAGGGATGTTTTCCAGAGTGTGTTCAGGTGTATCGGTAGAACAGCTCGATGTTTATTATTTACCACCTATCAGCTACTTCATTGAAATGTCAACGTATACTAAATATTATGATGATATGCATGGTCGACCTTTATTCATGCTGTATTACGTACGCAGTATCGAAACATGCACGGAAAATGTGTAACCGGATTAGGCTACTGGTGCTGCACGGTTATTGAAACTGCAGTGTGCAAACGGAGGTGCGCTTAGTTGTATATGTCCGTGTACCCGGATTACACTGACAGACGGACGCATTTGCGATCGGTATCGGAGGGGTGATGATGCAGAGTATCGTCCGTGAGATACGAGTTACGGGAGTCTCTTAGACAGCTCCGACGAGAGAAATGGCTCTGCAGCTACAATACAACACCATCACCCATATCTCTGCGTGTTCATCATATTGATTCGTGGAACAAATACTCATGGTTACATTAAGTGTATTAATTGATTTATGGACGACATATGTCTTTCACGCTTATAGAAATATCTGATATAAGTATGTCAGGTTACACGAGGAATTTTTCTGAATCACTGCTTTGACCCCTCTATAGTAGAGTTAGAATAGTCTTTCAAGTTAGACAATATACAGACAATGAACATATAATTTGCAGACAATACACAATATACCAGCCATATGGTGTGTGTGTGTGTGTGTGTGTGTGTGTGTGTATAGTCAGACATATTTGAGTGAATGCTTCAGTTATTTAAATTGAGCACAACATATGAAAGACATACTGTTTAAAAAAAAAAACAGAAATACGTGTTCTTCCCCTAGGTGCCTCTATTTATTGCTGTATTTTAGATTTTTTTCTCTGAATGATACACTTAAACATTTTATTGGGACAGTTACTTAATTTCAACTGACTTGTCAATTAGTAACAGTATTAAGTCTGTATTTTAGAACTGGTAGAGTGCAAAATGAGTTTACGTCCATCTGCATACTGTTAATGTAGTTTCATATCTAACCAGAAGTTTCTTTCATTACCAGGTGAGTTTCCGATCGGAACCTTGCTTGGGAAATATGGAGAGCATGTAATGAAGGACCAGCAATGGTGAAGTCTTCACCATTCCTTAAACAAGCATGATGAAAACAGAGGGTTCTGGGGAAAGGTCCACCCTGCGGAGTGCTTCTCCCCATCGGAACGCCTACCGAGCCGAGTTCCAGGCCCTGAAGAAGGCCTTCGACCAACCCAGGCAGGATGGAGAACATAAACACAAGGACCCAGAAAAGGCCAAGCAGCCGAGAGGTCGGCAGTATGGCAGCCACGTCAGCCGCATTAAGGACATGTTCATGCAGATGGGGACCGATAACGCCGGGCCGGCCTGCAAGAGCAAAGGGAGGGACGAGCCATCGCCGCAGAAGATCACCAAACCCACCAACTTCGTCAACAGGGCCGACGGCTCCGTGGTCAAGCTGCAGCCTGCGCTCGGCGAACGCACCGCCAAGTTCACGGAGACCAGGAAGATCTTTGAGCAGATCGGTCGCGAGAAGCGGAGCCTGCAGGACCACGCCGAAGAGTGGAGGGGCACGCGCTCCAACCGGGGAAGCACCGACTCTCTGGACAGCCTGTGCTCGCGGACGGAGGCCGCGTCCCCCACCGTGAGCCAGCTGAGCGCCGTCTTCGAGACTGCGGAGCAGCAGCAAGCCGCGGGATCCAGGAGGAGCCCCGGACGCTCCCTCTGCTCTCCCGACGGCTTCGGCCGGCACGCCGAGCTCAGCGAAGACGACGGCAGCTCCCGACAGTCGCCGTCTCGCGGCAGCCGCAGGTACCGCGGCGGTAAGCAGGCCGTTCCCCCGTCGTCGTCCTCGGAGGATCTGCTCAGTCCCAGTCCCCCTTCGGAGGTGGCCGATGATGGCCGGGCTGTCCCGGACGGTCCCCAGCAGGAGGAGGTGGAGCCGAATGAGACGGAAGCAGATCGGGGAGCCGGCGAAGGGGTAGGCGAGGGAGAGCGGCCGCGGAGTCAGCAGAGGCAGGTGGGCACCCTGACTGAGGCCGTGGGAGTAAGCACAGACTCGGTGTCCAGCCAGGCAGAGGTCTGTGACGCTGTCACCGAGACAGTGGCCAATGAGGTCGTCCAAGACGGGCAAGGTCGCACCGCCCAAGGCCCGGCGAAAGATCCCGACGAGCGCCACTCCGGCGGCGAGAGGGTGATCTTCAACGCGGATGGCGACGCTTGTTACCAGGGCTGGGGAGAGAGCTGCACAGACCCGGAGGACGACGAGGACACAGGCTACGACCCGGGCTCCGAGGTCACGGAAATCCCCGGCCTGCTGGAAGAACCGGAAGACGAGATCCCCAAAAGGAGGAAAATCAGATTCAGTACTGCGCCAATGACGGTCAGTCTCTCGCTATTCCGGACCATGATGTTACACAAGGAGAACCTTTAAATCAGTGGTTCTCAGGCCTGTTCTTGGTGCCTCCCGCCATTATGTTTTCATTCCAACCCTTCCTTAATCAGGCTTAAATGGTCCTTAATTGGTTAATAATAAATGATGCAGGTTGAAAGCAGTGTGGGTTGGAATGAAAACATTCTGGGTGGGGAGGTGGGGGGTGTGCAGGAACAGGATTGAGAACTATTGATTTAGGTGCTCTTAAACTTTACTTTTTTCCTAGCAACACAAACATATCTGTAATACATCTAGCTGCAATTGTATTTGATATTTAAATGGCCATGAGAAAGATTCTCTTATTCCAAGGTACGTTATTTGTCATTAGGCGACCTTGAACTGGAAATTCACTTCACGAAGCTTACTGAACACGATTATTGGGTTACAGTGCATGGCACATTAATTATTGTATGGCTTTTGTCCCGTTACCTGTTTCTAATGGACCCTTAAAAGGGGAAGAGAACAAACTGAGCAAGTTGCGTGCTAGTTAAGGACACGGTACTGAAGAGCTTCGCCTTCACATGTGGCCTCGCTGCTGTTCCCCCGGGGAAGGTGCTTAACAGAAATTTCTCCGGTAAAATGCTGCGCCTTTAAAAAAAAAAAAGAGCTGTAAGTCACTCTGGATGAAAGGTTTAGCTAAGCTAAAGAAAATAGCAATTAAATAGCATGATTACCGGCGAACTACTTGAACGTTTCAAGGTCTAATGCGTTTTGCTATGAAATGGTAGCTAAATGTCTAGTATGTTAAAAGGAAATGTGATCTTTAATGCTTGACAGATGTGTGTTATAGTCCCTACAAATGACGCAGCACATTTCACCTGGCTGGGCTGTTTGAAGGCAGCCAGGTACCAATGAATATGCATCGAGTGTGAGCCGTGACCTATATTGGAGCTATTTTGACCTTAACGTTCATGAATCTCATCTTAACTTTGTGATGCTGGATCTGGGCCTTGTACCTCCACCGTGTCTCTTGCTAACGTGAGGTGATAATAACGATTTCTCAGTTATTTACACTGATGAACCTAGTGGACTAGGACAAGAATGCCGAACGTTAAGGTACGTTATTGTGTAGCTGAAGCGCTCATGGTTGTTTGGGGTGAGTGGTCAGTTCATGGAGGGGAAGAGTTTGGAATTTGGATCAGCCCGTTTGTGGTTGGTTCCTAAGCTTGTGTGCTGTTTTATATCACCTGGGTTTCTCAGTGTCAGGAATGAGAAGAACTATTTGTGAGACTCGCTGGCGGATCAGCTAATGGAGTCATGCCATTTTGGGAGGGAACGGGAGCTTTATTTGGGGACTGAAGTGGGGGGGAGGAATGAAAATAGGCGGCTGCAGTTCGGGTGTCAGTGCTGGGGATACTCAGCAACCGGACGGGCATCAGGTCATGGGATGGATGCAGCTGCAGGCCAGGTTGGGCATCAGTCCATGAAGACCCCCCACCCCCTAAATTACCCTCTTCCTGTTATTATCTGAACTCCAACAATCACTTTATATGTAGTCTGCTAAAATTTCAGTAGCTAAATCAGTCAGTAATGGGGCAGCATGGTGGTGCAGTGGTTAGCACTGTTGCCTCACACCTCTGGGACACGGGTTCCAGTCTACGCCTGGGTTTCATGTGTGTGGAGCATGTTCTCCTCGTGTCGTCATGGGGTTTCCTCGTAGGTGTGCATGTGCGAGTGACTGGTGTGTGAGTGTGCCCTGCGATAGGCTGACCCCCCTGTCCAGGGTTGTTCCCTGCCTCGTGCCCGTTGCTTCTGGGATAGGCTCCGGACCCCCCGCGACCCAGTAGGATAAGCGGTTTGGAAAATGGACGGATGGAAATCAGTCAGTAGTTTAAATTATCCGTCCGTTCATCCATCTATCCATCTATCCATCCTCTGACAGCTTATCCTGATCAGGATCACGGATTGCTTTAATTGTTTTTCACAATATATGCTGTGCTCGCCATTTCATTAATCAAAATGCATTCCATGCTATGCTCAATTTAGTTTCGCTTTTTGGGCTCACAGCTATTTATAACCTGGCTGTCTCCTGCTATTGTAGTACACCGTATTTATATTTAAATAAAGGATTAGCCTACTGCATGGTACAGTGCATAGGGTGTGTGCAGTTGTACAGTGTGCAGAATGACCTCACAGCAGCACATTAAGGACGCCTTATTATTTGCGTGTGTCCGGTCCAATGAATGCGGCAAATTAAAAGAAATTACGATGTAATTGGCCTGTTGAAGTTTGGGAAGCTGTTCCTGGGCTCTTTAGATATTTGTTGAGTTCTTTATGTTTCAGACAGCAGAAGGCCACTGTTCATTAATCACGCCGATTGTTTAACTGGATCTGCACTTTTGCGGAGCAGAAACCTCAGCAGGGCCGTTCCTCCAGTGACGGAGTGACGGAGTACGCCTGCTAGCTTTTGCTATTCACGGCACGTTTCGCTGTTCAGCACTCTCTATGATAATGGAGGTTCTTGTTTGATTATGAAAAGACAATGTGAAGCTGGACCGTAACCCAAGTGCTGTGCGTCTGACCCTGGAATCGTGGCCGCCGCAGATCTTCAACACGACTGGCTACAATTTTCTATCATCGTTACCTGTAACTAATTTCCTGTGTGCCCACTGAAATACAAACAGCTCGCTGTAAGGTATTGTGAGTTTGTCTCCTTACTGAGTGTCTGCTCTTCTGAGTGATTTCTCCTTCCTCTCCTTTTTAAAATCACCAACCCAGTGCCTGGTTTCTCGAATCTGGTTTTGGATAACCATTCTGCTGTTGTTCTGTCCTGGCGAGGGCTGCATGATATCGGAAAAATATCATTAATGGCGATGTGATTTCTTCTTTTTTTTTTTTGCAATAAATATTGCGTTATCTATAAAGCAGAAAAGGAGCTCAACATTCACCTAAAATAAACAATAGCCAAATAGAACTACCAGAGGTGGATAATTCAGGTCCTGAAAGTAAAAATCCAGACCAAGATTTTGTTTCAACCAACCAGTTGAATATAAAGAGTCATAGTCACAGAGGACTTATCTGGTTAGCTGAAATGAAATCTCGGTCTGGATTTTCACTTTCAGGACCTGAACTGTCCACCTCTGTTATCTACCAATAGAATCGAATAAGTTGCTGGTGTTGCAAGTTGTGCTGACAGATGACTTTGCTGGCTTTGCGGAATGTCATCTCTATGTAATCCAACATATTTCAGCCAGATCTTCTTTGCTCATTTTGTTAAATCTGTCATTAATGCATCTATGAGTGATTTAAACAGTTGAGAAAGCATATGCAGAGCTCATGCCAAAGTAATAGTGTTAAGCATTATGACATTTTTTTTTACACGTACAGTGGCACCTCGACCAACAAACTTAATTCGTTTGTTGACTCAGTTCGTGACCTGAATTGTAATGTAAATACAAATAATTCGTTCAAACCTCAGAAACACTGAATTTTTCCAATTTTTTAATGTTTTTTTCTGTGACCAAGAATACAGACTTAAACTAAAATAACCTTAATTATACACAAATAGTGCTAAATTAAATAAAACAGTACGGCTGAGCATACGCTTGTTGGCAGGCTGGTCGCTCGAAAGACGCCAAAACAAGGAAAAGAGCCACAAAACACCCCCCCCAAAAAACTAAATAATTGACATTAAAAGACTGAGTAACAGTCAAAAACAATACAGTAATCTAAAAATGTGTTTTTTACACTGTACATTATTTTCATATGCCTAAAATCTTTATGTACATTTCATAATGCCACACGTTGTATGGCGATGAACTTCTTTGTTTGTACTGTAAACAAACAATATGCAGTTGCCACTCAGTGTGAATGGAGAATATAACACTGAAATAGGAGTTACTTAATAATTTGTGTTATTAATGAAGTGTTGTAATTTTGTGCATAGATATGTGACTTAAAAACCATCACAAACATATTTATCAATCACTGAAAGGTACCACTATAACAGAACATTCCTTCTCTCTATTTTTTGTTTTTCAGATATTTGACCTCTGAATAAATATAGTAAAAACATACATCTACAACAAGCTTTTTATACAGTCCACCTCAGTTCTGGGCATTATGTACAATTCTTTGTGTTTTTGGAGGTTCTTTGGGACGCTTTTGAGGGTTATTTGTGTGTTCACAGCCCGAAACACAGTTCACAAACCAGTACAAAACATTTTCAAACATCTGGTTTGTAGCCTGATTTGTTCGTGATCAGGACTGTTTGTGGGTCGAGGTACCACTGTACTAGATAATCTTGAAAAGGAAAAATCATTGAAATTGCAAAGCTTGCTAAATTTTATTTTCTATGACAGAGTAAAAATGTTTTAGCAAAACTTAACCCCTCCACCCAAGGTATGAAAAAACCTGATGTCTGCCCAGCTGAGTATCGCGGTCAGTGCCATGTAAGAATTGCATGTGCATAACATGCAACGTCAGTATTAATATCGCACATTGTCCACCCCAAGTCCTACCACAGTTTCTGTTAAATTATTTGGATAACAAGTTTTTGGATTCCATTTTGCCTTTCTGAGGAAAATTACTAATGGATCACCGTACACATGGACATCCGTGTGATTTCTTGACGCCAAGTATTGGGATCAATGAAATTCTTATGTTCCAGACCACTCGTGACAACCAGCAATCAAAACATCACAGTCTGCGCACATAGTAGAAGCACAAAGAAAAATCGCGAAGCACGACTCTTAAAAAATAGACTTTGCTTAAATGTTACTTGAGATTGCTTGTCATAAGCGATACAATAAATCTTCTCCCCATCCAGGCTGCTCGACTTTAATTAATCTTGGGAGTCTGAGGCTGTAATCAAGGCTTCCTCACAGCCTTTGACTTTTACTGCGATGACTCCGGAGCAGTTGCATTTAGTGATTCTCCACACTCTCAGGACAGAAGCCTTAGTGATGTCGACAGTCAGGCTGCAGAGGCCAATCTTCCATTATTGCCAGTCACCGCAGCATTCGGCTGGACCCTCAAGCTGCGTGCTTCTCAGGCAAGACGGTTTATGATTTAGTAATACCTTGCTTTTCGTGTCGTTTTCACATAATGAGCTCGCAGCATAGGCGAAAGCTGGCGAGTCGGCCCAAATCAGCCTTTCAGCCGCCTTATGTGTAGCAGCATTCGCCGTCTGCCCGTCGTATTGCAAGCTACGGCTCTCAGGCCCTGATTCACAGCCCTGCTGACGCTCCCAGCTGAGCGGCCCTCGCTCCCTGTCTGTGCTAGACAGCCGTGGGCCGCCGCTGAGCAGGAAGGTGGACGGTCAGTGATGTAACACGGGGAGTGCATGATACATGTGGTTCAGGTTGTCATTCTCACCTCCCTTAACGAAAACGGAAGTTAAAATGTGTTCCTCTGCAACAATCTGGGCAACAGCTGTCTGGTTATGAAGCAACGTCAGTCCCCATCTTAAAGAATGCATTCTCGTATCTAATTACTGTAATAAGTATTTAAAATTTTGATTTTATTGGGACCCTCTTAAAATTATTTAAAATATGATTTGAAGTCTAAATCCAACAAAGGGACATATAAAACACGTATATTGTAATAGACAGGGAATAACAATGAATGGGTTAATTTTTGGATTCTATCAGAAAATTATCACATGAAAACAAATCATGACATGAAATAAATCTCCGTCTTTGAAATCTTATATATGCCTAATAATGTAAGCCTGGTTTCCAGAGACATTGTTAGCTGTGTAGCTTTAAACATTCGAATCCCTCTAAGCAATTCTTGCAAATGTTAACATTCTTAGCTATAAAGGCAGCATGGGTTAATTTTACATTCAAATGATTTTAGACTCTGTACATTTAGCAGTGAATTTGGCTGAAATCATGAACAAATTGTGCAATGTTACCATTTCAGCACTTACAGTTTCAAGAAGAAGTTGAACTGCTCTTATGAAAGACTGTCAAGTGAGGCACTTTTCCCTGGAAAAGGTCATCGAGACACCAACAGCAGTTCTCACACGGCACTTTTGGAACTCAAACAGGCATTCTGATGCCAGCTACAATAGGCAGATTGATTGCCCGTATATTATTCATGAGTCAGTATTTTGGTGATCTTTATGTTGTTGACACCTGATCTTCTTGAACTGAATTTTTAAAGGATTTCAAGGGGCGCAACTTGGCGATTCCCTCTTCTTGTGTCAGGCACTCCGGTCTCCTCCAGTGACCTTGTTCTGGTCATGTGTTCCCCATTGTTCTGATTCCCACTCCATAGCAACTGGGAGCATTCAGAGGAGACACAATGTCTTGCATTGTTCTTGGCTGCTTTGCGACGGAGTGGCTGCTGCCGACATAGCCATGTTAAGTGCGGTTTGCCTGGGCTAACATGCTGCGCATGGTGATGAAACAATGAAATAACCGACGTGTTTAGAAGCCCAGTTATGCAATGTGTGACTAATTCCACATTTTGTATGAAAGCACTAGTGTAGACCATCTACATGAAATGAGCCCTTGTAACGCTCAGCTCGCTTCGCTAATGAGCACTGTAGAATTTGCAAGGCCTCGCACTGTTCTGCTAGGTTCATAAAGAGGCTAAAGTAACTGGGCGCTTCGCATGTTTTTGGAACATTTTACTTGCTGGCAAGGAGAAGGAGTGTCATCTTCCTGAGTCTGCAGGCTGCTTATAAGGAAAGACTGGACTAATCATTAGCTTTTCGCTACTGCAGATGACATTCCTGGCTACAGAAGCTGCATACGTAGCCAGATATGTGTTTCATGAGGAAAGCGTGACATATCTCAATGCTGTAATTAAATCGGGGATGCAGGTGTCACCACTCTTTCACCTGAGTGTATACGGCCGTCGTTATGATCCGGCAATAACGGGGACTCGTAAACAAGCGTCTTAATTTTCAAGATTACTATCTCATCAAAGTGCAAAAGTCAAGGGGGAGTTTATAACACTTAGAGTGGTGACAGATTGTTAATAGGAGTCGGGCCTTACTGTTGAGTACACGCATGGCGGAGTTTATTGATGGTTAATTGCCGTCACCATGGTGACGACAGGGCCGGTAGCGCATAATTCAGAACGATGAAGACGTGGGCAGACTCGGCTCAGACAGGGATGCTGGGAGTTACGGTTTCTCTCTCCTTCCGAGTAGCGATGCTAGGCAGGGCCGCTGATTCGCTGCCAGGCTTCTGATCGTCAGCCATGGCAGTCGTTGACGAAGATGAACCGGTCGCTCCTCTCTGGCGTGGCCAAACCAAAGTGCTGTTTAATAGAATCAGCAAGTAGCTGGCAGTTTCCTGGGCTCCATGCGGTGTCGTCAGGGACCACTCTCCCCCCTCATCCTCCCGTCCTTCCTCCGAGCAGTCCTCACCGGCCCGCCCGGCCGCAGCGCTTAGCCGAGAACCACTCGGGCGAATGCGCCGCATATTAAAAGCACAGCGGCATGTTCTGTGGCGCAGCAGGAAGCTGCTGTGACTCGCATGCGTGATGTGACTGTGGAAGGAAAGCACCGCAGCCGACGGGGGAAGAGTGCCACACGTTTGCTTCGCATGGTGCTGTTTTCGAGCCTCCCACCTACTAGGGTCCACTATGGGTTATTTCTTAAAATATACAGACACCCAAAAGCTGCAGAACTCTATAAATTGTGCTTTTTTTAAGTGTGAGAAGTTAACTGGAGGATGTATGCTGCATTTTGTCTGTGAATTTGACGTCAGGCCAAACAGCGGCATTTGTTAACAAAAAATTTAAATAGCGAAGCACGTAATTCTGTATTATTGCATTTTTTAAATAAAAGCATTAACGCTAAAATGCTGGTGGCAGAGAGTAGTGCTGTTGGCACCGTTGTGCATTTGCAGCGTACCATTATGTAGCTTTTGGATCGTTACACAGAGCTGTGAGAGGAAAAGTGATCCTATGCCTGGCGGATAGATTGAACGGAAACCTAAGAAGTCACAAAACCATAAGAGCGCTTTGGTCGGCTCAGGGGCAGTGGATGGTATCGAGCATCGATATTTGTCAGCCTGCGGTGTCTTACTGTGGAACATCTCAGTCACTAACATCTTTATAAGCAAAGTTTGCCATCACTGATGGCCTGCAATTATTATGCTCTGTGTTTAAACTGAGATGAAGGGGATATTAATCAGTCCTCTACTGAACAATATGAGGCCTTCAGTACCCCAAAATTACACTGTTGTTTAGCATCCAGGCTATTCTGTCTAAATGCTTTTCGATAAGGCACTGTTTATTTCCAGTTAACTGATTAACTGTTAACAGTTAACTGGGGGGGACACCGGTCTACTAGAGACAGTTTGTCGACAGTTTTACTCTGAGCTTTCCATGCTTGATATTAAGTGTTGTTTTGAATGGTACTGTGGTACCTAACTGAGGTTGCCTGTGGTATACATTGACACACCTTATGAATTCTTTATGAAAGATTATCCTGGAAGTATGTCCAGAGATTCATCTTTTAACTGCTTTTCCTGGTCAAGGATGTTGGGGGGGGGGGGGCAGCATATAGTATAAGAATGGGGCACATCTTGGATAGGGTGCCAGTCCATTATAGGGCACAGACACATAATGTTGAGCAATTTTGTGTTTCCCAACCCGGTCCACTGGTGTTTTTGCTCCCTCCCACCTTCCTGCCAGACAGTTAATATTTTGCTCCCTCCCAAAAACATGGACTGTCCTTGAGAACCGGGCTGAGAAACCTAGATGTAGAGATGGTAGTCTTTCTGCATGTCTTTGGACTGCAGGAGGAAATTTATCTATCATGTGGAGAACATGCAGGCTCCACACACACACAGAGTTGGTGATAAGATTCAGACCCGCAGCCCTGGAGATGTGCTACCAGCCTACATGTTTGTGATTTTGAAACACATAATAATTTGCATATTCAGAAGTGTAAGCAATTGAGTATTACATTAACCTCACCACAGAACAATTTTGGCAATTGGAAGATTGTAGAGATGCACACACGATACATTGGTTAACATATCGTTGTCAGCTGATATCACCATCCTATTTTTCGGTCGATACTGCTGGCTGATATTTAGACTAAAGTCAATATTCAAAGCTAAATACATAACTACTAAACTAATAGAGATGATTGCATTGGATTGTTTTTCATAGTGGCAGACGAGTGATTCCACCAGCTCATTCACCACTTAGATCCTCGCTACAGTCTCCCAAGTCAGCGCTACTTTGCTGATTTCTCACTACCTGCATTATATCATGTCACTGATACATGCATTTAAGCCCTATTTATTTCAACACACCTGATTATCAGGCCCTTCAGTTGTACCTCAATATCAGAGCCAACTTAGCTTCAGCATTGCTGGTTCCAATGGTCAGGTGTGTTAAATTACCGCTCTCTGCAGGGTGGTAGATCTCCAGGATTGGGCAGCCCTGTGCTGCAGATTTGTGAATATGGCTGCCACCTGTCCCTTATAATACAGGATGTCCCCGTATAATATGGGACACGGCAGTTCTTCCAATATGGGACGATCCCATAATATCCGGGACAGGTGGTAACCCTTTCCGTAGGGCTCAGAGGTTAGCTGGCTGCCGGGTCGGTTATCGGTATTGGTAGCATTAGAGTTCTACTGGTCTGATATTCGTGATTGGTATCGGCGCCGATCCATACCTATTGGCTGAGGTATTGCAGCATTCAAGCGGAACACTAACGCTGCCACTCAGTTTCTCTGCCACTCAGTGGATGTGAGCACAGTGACTTTCTCCTGCTGTGATGTCATGCGCATACCCTTTGTAGTACAAGGAGCATGAGATCATCAAAAAAGAGGGTGATGATCTTTACACTTAACAGTAACTAGTAGCATAGCGACTTACAATCTTTGTAAAAAGATTTTCTCCCATCGGGAGAAAAATTATGGGGCATTTTAAGCTTTCGCCAGTTGCGTAGGTTTTCAAATTGAACTGAAAAATACCTAAAAAAAAATGCTTAAAACCAGACGTACAAAAGAGGTGGAACAGAGTGTTATGTATGTTCGTAGTAGCCTAATTAAAGATGTTTTGGCATACAATTTTCTGCCATTTGAATTTACTAATTAAAAAATATGAATATATATATATATATAAACTATAGATATTTATATTATATATAATATTATATTAAAATATTACAGTAAAGAACATAAGAACATAAGAACTATACAAACGAGAGGAGGCCATTCGGCCCATCAAGCTCGCTTGGGGAGAACTTA
>JABFEA020000050.1:19646890-19657330 GCA_019775915.2 Cyphomyrus plagiostoma
AGCAGGGGCAGACCGGTGCTGGCATGGGGTGCTTGATGGCAGGGTCCATGGTGGCATAGCAGCAGGGAAGGAGGTAGTGCCCCCTGTCCCGGCCTCCTCCGCCCCGTTTACGAGCTTCCCGTGACTTTGTTGTCGAAGCTGCGGGCGGGCAGCTTTCGCGCCCAACGATTCATGGGTCATGTAACGAACACCGCTCTTTCTGTATGGAGGTAAATAGAGACGAGTCATACATCTCGGGTATCCAGAGACGACGGGAGAGAAAATGGCGATGGGTACCGGGGGGGCTTAACCACGTCTTCTTTGCTGGAAATCAAACATGACATCAGCATTTAACTGCCCTTGAAATTGAAAGCAAGCATTCGATATGGGCATATGAGCTGCCATGTTAAGTTTTACACAACATACAGCCCAACATTCATGCTGCACGTGCGTCACGCCCCTCAAGCTGTTGCAGGCTGCTGTTGGGGGTTCCTCCCACCCCCCGTGGATGTACTAAGTGCACGCGCCTCCACCTACAGTTATTCCAGCAGCTCTTGCCGCAGGATCTATGGCAGAGTGTGTGGAGGGCTCAGCTAAAGAAAAAGACCAGCTGGTGACTTAATGATTAAGGACTGGAACTCAAAGGTTGTCAGTTCAAGTCCCAGAAGGGCCTCTGTTCGGGTCTGCTTGAAACATTTACTCACCCTGAATAGCTCGATATTTGCATTATAAATGGCTTAAAATGGAGTAAAACACCAGCTAACTGGTGAAATATATGTATAATAGCGCATGTACAGGGAGTTAAATCAGTCTACCAAGTGTACAAAGCTAACTAAATTCCTTCAGAGCCGATTTTGTGCTGTCACATTGGATAAAGGAGACTAAATCTAAAATGCTCTATGTTTTCAGCTGTATGTGTTGTTCCCTGTGTAGCTCAAAAGGTAGCAGAAAATCTTGGATGCTGAGTTACATGTCAATGGTGTGAGATGTCAGCGAGCTGGCGGAGTCTTATCAAAGCTAATGTGCTACGACAAAAACATTCTTACAAGTGGCCCAAGGGAGTCCAAGGCAACCTGGAGCTTTGGTTGGCTGGAGGGGTCTCCGTAGGGGTAGGCCCTACCGCAGCAATGCATGATGGGGGTAGGCCCTACCGCAGCAATGCATGATGGGGGTAGGCCCTGCCACGGCGATGCACAAGCCTGTGTCACCAGGATCAAAGACTCAGTCTGATGGTTGGGAGCAGAAGAACTCAACCACATGCTCTCCTGTCTGTCTTCTTTTATCATAACAGGTTTAGTTCTTTAGATGCAACTGGTGATCTTTCGCTGTCCATTCCACATATGATCGGGGCATGACTGACTGGCTGCGAGTGATCTAGAAAATGAAGTCAGGAGTATAGCCAGGACTTGGAGACAAGGTGGAAGTCAGTGATAGGGGCAGGGATAGGGGCCGAGATCCAGGCATACCGGAGAACATTGAAGATTGACAAGGAGCAGGTGAAAAAGCAGTGTGAGGGCAAAGTCAGACAGGAAAGCACAGAGCTTGAAGTTTGACTTGGGAAAAATGCTCAAGTCCTAAGCATTATTCTGCTCAAAGTGCCTCTGAAAGTTAATTTACGGGAGATGCTTTTGGTGGGAACTGGGAGCTCATCTGCCTTCAGCTGTTCTCCATTGGTGACAGTTATTGCATTGGTGAGTAGTCAATACAGTATAAAACTGCAACAGCCATGCATCACTGTCTCTGATCCTGTATTTCTGCAGATTGCAGTGATCTGTTTGTTTCTCTTTTGTAGTTTTTGGCAGTTGTAAACCAGTTTGTACAATCAGCCATACAACAGCTTTTTCCCAATTTAGATGCGTTTTCACAGCGTCCAAGCTGAACGCTAACGCTGCCCCTCAGTGGGCGTAACGCTGCCCCTCAGTGACTTCCGCCTGCTGTGACATCATGCACATTTCCACTGTTGTGATGCCTACTAACCCACCATCTATACAGCCACGGCACCCGATTCACAGACACACGCCTGAGCTCAGCAGGATGAAGCCCTGCAGGAATGAAAATCTGAGGAGAATAATAAAACATGAAATGGCTTCTGTATCGGCTGGACTGGTCTGCTGTCCTGAAAGAGCTTTCCTGGTTGGCTTCAACCCTGAATAGTTAATGTAATATTCTGCATTAATCCTGAGCTTACAGCAGTGCATTTCATAACCTAGCAGCCATTTCATTTCATAATGAACACCCCTGCTGTACAGGCAGTCCCCAGGTTACAAATGTTGAATTTGAATTTGTAGGTAAGTGGAAAGAATAGTAATGCAGCACATAATAGTAATAATTATTATTATATAGTAATAATAAGTGTAACTACATACAGTACTGTATCTCAAGATGACAAACCATTGAAGCTGTGCAATTTTTTCATGAGTGTCATAAAGTAGTGTGTGCATTCATTATTATAAACCATTGAATGTAATCCAGATTTTGAATATAATAGGCTTTATGGCAGTCTGTTTGTAAGCACGAGTTATCTGACTTTTTTTAACAGTTTCGACTGCCTGTACTGATTTTGTAAGACCATGTTTTGACTTCTTACATCAATGCAGTCTTGTGCCTACAGTGTTGACATTGGTTAGGGGTTGAATCATGAACTTGATTGGATTTGGACATACAAGCTCCTTTCTGAAGGTAGTGACTGTTTCCCTCCTTTTCTTATGGGGCACCAAAACAGGGAAAGAAATCTATGGGATATGTTCCTGCCGATGTTTTGCAGACGGGGGAATACGCCACTGACGAGGATGAGGAGGCAGGCCGGGCCCTGACGGGCGGGGAGATGACCATCGAGGTGTTCGACTTGCCAGAAACCGAGGACATGTATTCGCCCTCAGAGGTGGACGCCACCAAACTCTCGCAGAAGTTCCGTGAGGTAGGAATGACCCACGTGAGAGGGATATACCAGCGGAGAGCTTTCGAAAGGCATCCACACTGTCTGATGTGTATTCTCAGCTCTGTGAGGTGACAATAAGCCTGTTGCCTTATTTCTTTTTGGAAAACTTTATATTTAAATGAATACTCTTTATCATAACTTCAGATTGGTTGCATTAATGCATTTCAGCAACATTTTTGGCGATTTTTGTTTATTAACTAAATGCATTGTCCCTCAAAATCCAGAGTCAATAAAGTTAGCATCAGATCCTCCACATTTCCATCGTTTTAATTGCAGTCCATTATTTAAGTCAGAAATATTACTGAAACCTGCAGGTCGGCCAGTTCTTGTCTGTGGGAGTACCCCCCCTCCCCCCATGAGCACATGATTAATAACATGCCCCTGCGCACGGCTGCAAGGCGGCGTCTCTACACAGAGCCGGCCCCTCACCGGGTTCATCCTGTCTCTTTGTGTGCACAGCTGCAGATCAAGCACACCGTTACTGAGGTAGAGATACAGAAGCTGAAGAACAAGGTGAGCAGATCCTCTCTGGGGACCTTTCTGCAGGCGCAGCAGCCCAACCAACCCAAGCTGTGCATCGCAGCCAAAAGCTAGTGGCCAACTGGCTAGATCCCTAAACCGCGATACGAAGCAGCCAGTAAACACAGACCTCATTCCTTAATGCAACGTGTGTTTGAAGGCTAACGTTTTACCGTCTGCAGGGCCGTCACTGGAGTTTCCCAATGATGCTGATCCATCCCTGTCTGTTTTTATGGAGAAGTGATGGACGGTTACCTTTCCATCAGATCTGTATAAAACGACTGAAGAAAACAATCAGTCATTATTAAGTATTTGTCACGCGATTTCTGTGAATTTACTGTATTTCTGTGCATATTGATTGATTTCATGTGATTATTACTAAAAATGCGTGTTGACTGGGTGGAGTTTGCCATCAGGCCATTGGTCTCACGCCCAGCGTCTCAGTCTTGTGTCTTGCTAAGCACTGATTTTTTCCATACAACTGAATTCTCATTTAATTAGGGTTTATTGAGCTATTGATAAAATTAACTGATTAATATTGTTACTGAAGGCTCATTTAATTTAATCATTTTAATTTAATGAACTTAATGCAATATTGGTATGGTTAGGAATAATTACTATGATTAAAAAATGATGCATTTCAAAATATCTTTGGTTTTTCCATTTAAAATGAATGAAACGGTGTTCATTATTTATATGAATCAGTGATTATTTATTCATAGCCCCACAGCAATAAACTAAAGATTTGATAAACATAAATACAATGTATTAGAATTACAGGCTAATCGGGTTTGGTAAAGTTTCACTAATTATCAAAAAATGGGAACGTTTTGTGTAATACAATAGAAAACTGCAGCAAGATGTTTCATGATATGAATGAAATTGTGTTACAGTTTAAATTAAAAATCTTAATCGCATTAATTAATTCATCAGCAGGACAGAATATTGACATACAGAGCAGGCTGTTAGACCTGAGAAACGGTGGGCTGTCTTGCTTTTGACACGCGGGACGTTTTATTGGTGTTACAACGGTGTTCTTAAGATTGACAGTAAGATGAGCCTATCAGCATCTGTCTTACGGTCCATAGCTAAGGAACCCCCACCAGTCAGATCGTCACCAAATTGTATCTCGTGGGGGCGAATGCTATTCTGAGCCTGCGTTTACAACATTGCCCTGATGCTCTGGCGCTATGTCAGTGATGTCGCACTCGAAACGATCTTGGCGGCCGATTCTTAACCAAGTGTGTGAGCTTCTGTCTCCGCGTCAGAGGTTCCGCATTTGAACTCCACGACCCGCGTGTCTGTCCCCGCGCTCCAGCTTCAGGCCGTGGGGAAGGAGAAGCAGCGCTGGGAGAAGGAGAAAGCCCAGCTGAGGCAGAGCATAGAGGACAACAAGGAGAGGATGATGAAGCTGGAGGGCTACTGGATCGAGGCGCAGACCCTCTGCCACACGGTCAACGAGCACCTGAAGGAGACCCAGAGCCAGTACCAGGCTCTGGAGAAGAAATACAACAAGGCCAAGAAGCTGATTAAAGACTTCCAGCAGAAGTGAGTTGGGCTCTGAAGAGTGACTCTTTTGGAAATCCGTAGATTGTCGCTCATGTTTCAGCAGCTCACAGTCCTGTTCCAACAGGATGACTCCCGATTTGTGTCTGAAAAGCGAGCGTTGTGATTAAATATTGGTTCCCTTCATTTTTTTTATGGGGAAAACCCACCATAAAGCAATATATTTGGAATTTACAGATGATTCCTTGGTTCTTTGGACTTTCAGTTGGATTAATGGCTTTCCATCTAATTTGCATTAAGCATAAACCAACCATTAGAGCAATGTTTTTCAATCCAGTCCTTGGATAACCCCATCCAGTCCATATTTTTGCTCCCCCACGTCTCCAAATGCATCTGTACCAGGTATTCGGTGTTCTTGATACACTGGGAGCTGGGATGGAGGAAAAATGTGGACAATCTGGGGGTCACCAAGAACCGGATTGAGAGGCACTGCAATAGACCCATTGGAGTAGAAGGATTGAGCATTTGCGGTCCAGAGGCTACAAATCCAGACCAAGATTTTGTTTCTACCAAACAGGTGAATACTCTTTATGCTCAACTGATTTGTTACACTAGAATCTTGGCCTGGATTTGTAAATTCTGGACCTGAATTGCCCAACACTGTTGATTTATTAGAAAATTAAAAACCTAAACCATAAAAATGTTTTGCTCTTGATAGCCTTTTCTCAATCTGTTAACTGGCCATAATTTTTGCCCAGTCTAGCGCCGGGGAGTCACTGGCTGGGTCTGTCACAGAGCTCCAGACTGTCACCATTGCCGATATAACCAGTGAGGCAGCTCAGTCTAATGAATCCTCCCCCCCCCACCCCCACACTCCACGACCCTGAATTTTCCTGCTAGGGAGCTCGAATTCGGCCAGAAAGAGGAGGCTGAGAGGAAGAAACTGGAGGACGCTGACAAGGCTCATTTGATAGAGATCCAAGGATTGCAACAGAGGGTAATTATACAGTAATACAATTTCCTCCCATGGCACAGCACTTCATTTCAGCCACTGCTGTCAGCCTTCAGATGCATCCAAAGGGGACAAACAGAGCAGGAAACATCTTATAGATAAAATCATCTGTTTCGCTTTTACCCGTCATCGATCTGAAATAGTACAACACGCATTAATGCCACCTAAAATAAACTTTATTGCCTATAAAGCTATTTCATCAAGAATTCGGACTGATGTCAAGGATTTTAAGAATTAGTGAGTCTGTTGATGTTTAACAGCACCATGCAAACAGCTTCGTGTATCATGTGGCCTGACTGCTTATTGCAGTTGTTAAGAAGCATGCCTGCTCATTAGAGCTATTCTGGTTACTGTCGCGGGGAAGCACAGTGTATCATCAGGACGGCCTCCCGCTTGAAGCTAAAATGCTGACCGCCTTTTTTTTTTTTATCCCAATAATGGGCCGCAGCGTGCTCCTCAGCAATTTTACAGAGATGATTTCGGGTGCGGTATGTCCGTCTGGGTATGCTGGCTGCGTCTTCGATGTGCACTTCTTAAACGGACGCTGAGATATGCTGTCCTCGTGAGCCCCGTGATTTTTGACGGGAAGTTATCTATAGGAGTCAGTGGGGTCAGCGTGCAGTGACACCTCACTAATGCAGATTTATTAGCGGTCAGCATTTGTAGTAGTTGACATTAGCCAAAGTGTTGGATTAGGAGCTTAATTTTATCTTGACGTATTCATCTAAAGGTCAAGAGGTCGGGGGTCATGGCGAAACAGTGCGAGTCTAGTCTTTGTTGACCTCAGTGTGACCAGTGGCAAATGGCTGTTCTAGATCTCGGAGCTGGAAGCAGAACTGGGGCAACTGATAAAGCAAAATGGCACGCAGGTGAATAACAACAACAACAGCAGCGTGAGGAGCAGGGCTGCGGCCGAGTGGGGAAGCAAGACTCAACAGAGGCCCTCAGAGACTGGTGAGTCTCAGAGAAGCGTCCGCAAGCAGCCATTCAACCTTCCCCTGCAGATCTCCAGTCGGGCTACAGAAATAACGTTATTGAAGACTGTTGAGATGTATATTATATTATATTAAATTACATCACGTTAGATTCCTATGTTCTCATTGTACAGAGTACAACAGAATTTTGCAGCCGTGCAAACGATGCATTCACACATGACAAGTAATAAAAAATGTAAAGTGAGGTATATCTAGAGTGCAGTGTAAAGGAAAAATTGACCTATGAAAAATTTTGGACACAAGACATCACACAGGACATAACACCCTAAATCCTGTACGGACGTGAAATAACGTGACCGGATGAGCTATTGCACTGAGGTTGCTACCTGATATTGATATTGCCCAAAGATTGTGGTATCACAGGTGCAGTAAATGCAATCACCAGTGCAAGTAATACCTGTATGGTGCAGTTATGGGAACATTTGCAGTGTTGTAGTGTGACTGTAATGACAAATTCTGTTGAACATAGGACATCACACAAGACATGACATAATAACACAATAAACAATGTATACAGACATGAAGGGCCATAGATAGTTTAGCTATAGCACTGAGGTTGCGATAAACCCACAGGTCATTTTCATTTTTATATATACCGCCTACATATAGTTGAATGTAAACACAGATTATTGGCTATAGATTTTAGTATTGATTTGCATGGGGGTGGATCCAGGTTGCTGCACATCGTGCATTGTCTAGTGAACAAGAGGCTCAAGGTCTGGTCCTGCTACTGCTGCTTGATAGATGCTCCCCAGTGTTTCACCTTCTGCAGATACTTAGATCTGCTATCCCATCTTTCTGAGGTGAAATTCTGCACGTGGACTTTGCAAGCCAAAGGTGTGCATTTATAACTTAATGACTGGTTAATTCTGGTGGAATGTCATCATGCACCAAGCTGCTCATTAAGTCATGTGACATTGTTTTGATTTTCAAAAAAATGCGTAGCTGTGGCACAAGATTTCAAGCCCACGCAGGAGTTCAGCATTAACGTTAAAGATAAATGGACAAATGTCACATCTGTTTACCCCAAAATTATGCTTTTTAATGTAATTTTTCAAGCCAAACCTAATCTGTCTAAGCTAATCGAAATAATAGCTTGATGAAAAACAGACAGTTCTAAAGAGGATATGAATTGTTGTGACTGAATGGGGTGACTTAGTGACATTATCATCACTGAGATGTCTTCACCCCTGGAGAAATATCGAGAGATTCGACTTAGAGATCCATGAACGGGGTCATAGATGAGTGTCGCAGAAATCGCAGGTGCTATTATGTCAATAACCAGTTTACAGTAACATTCAACATCCACTTATGCTAGGGGACACTTTTTTTAAAGTGATCCAACAGCATATTCCAAAGCCTGGTTTAGTCAACGAAATCTTCTGAGTCCAGATGATGACAACTATGCGGAAAACAGCTCGTCTCAGATGGTTTTCCGTGAGAAGCTCGGCTGGCACACCTGGTGACCGTGGGCAGCCCTGTCTGTCAGCTCTCACCCAGGCGATCGCGGGGGCGCGGCGGATGGACGGCGAGGTGCAAAAGGCTCACGTCCAGCTTCCGGCAAAGACCTGCGGGCAGAGATTCCCCAGAGTCCCAGGGAGAGGCAGCACCAGCTACACAGAGAGGGACGATGGCTGTGAGACGAGGGTGAGCCGTGTGGCGTGCCAGGCGGCCTCATACACACACACACACACACACACACACACACACATATTAGGTATCTATATGATCGTGGGGAATCTTCATTCATTTCCCTAGGCGCTACCTTAACCCTAATTATGACAACTTTAACCCCTACCCAGCCATAACCTTAACCAATAAGTAACCAGACAAAATACGAGACTTTTGGCATTTTTACTTTTTTGATTGCATTTACAGATTTTTATAAAATTATGCTCCCCCTTCTGACGTTTCCACAAGGTCACAATAACAGGTTTTTATCACATGATGGCAGGGGTCTCATACCCCAGTCCTGGGTGGCCGGAGCCCTGTGTAGCTTACTGTAGTTCTTTCCCTGTTCCACCATAAATGATTCAGCTCAAGATCTGTGTGGTAATTAGCAAAAGGAGTTGTGTTAATCAGGTGTGTTAAATGAGGGTGAACCAAACACTGTGTAGGACTCCGGCCCTGCAGGACTGGAGTTTGACACCCCTGTATTATGGAGACATTTGCCCCCCCCCCCAGTGTAATTCATACCTAAAAAGCCCCAGCAGATCTGCTGAAAATGGCAGGAGTGAGACTGAGTCTGAGAGAAACACAATAACAGTGACACTCACACACACACTCCCACGCACTCACACACACACGCACGCACTCACACACACTCCCACGCACTCACACACACTCCCACGCACTCACACACACATGCACGCACTCACACACACTCCCACGCACTCACACACACTCCCACGCACTCACACACACACTCGCACGCACTCACACACACTCCCACGCACTCACACACACACACGCACGCACTCACACACACTCCCACGCACTCACACACACTCCCACGCACTCACACACACTCCCACGCACACACTTACACACACTCCCACGCACTCACACACACACGCATGCACTCACACACACTCGCACGCACTCACACACACTCGCACGCACTCACACACACACTCCCACGCACTCACACACACACGCACGCACTCACACACACTCGCACGCACTCACACACACACGCATGCAGTCACACACACTCGCCCGCACTCACACACACACGCACGCACTCACACACACACGCACGCACGCACACACACAGTTAGTCCAAACGATACTTTGCTTAAATGCTTCAAAGGCTCCACTTCAACATAAAAATTTGGTAGAAGAAACAACATGTTATTAACCAAGAATCCCAACATGTTATTAGCTGACAGTCCTGACATGCAATTCTGAGTTATTTAGAGATTTTCTTGTCCTAAGTGCCAATCTGGAATAGAAATTTCCATAGATTCGCATAATGTGTTCTTCACAGTGAGTCACATGTTCCTCCGATCTGGCTACCTACAGCTATTTTTTGATGTTATTTTGTTACATAATGGTTATGTAACACAGTCATTTTCCTCTGCCCTGTGGCACACATTTGACCTCCAGCAATGTTATTACTACCGTCAGGTTTTATCTATTCAATACACACAATTAATTTGAGTCACTATTAATACACGTTCCACCTTTTGGAGCTTATATGTAACTTAATTTCTAAAATTTATGTTTAAATTGTGCCAACATATTATATACAGATTATATAAAGATTTATAAATATAGATACTGTATCCCATAACATCTGTCTAAGGCTCCAGATGAGTTTGTTACACACTGTCAGAAAAAAAGAGTACAGCCCTGGTACAGTTTTTTACAAGGTACAAATGACATTAATGTATACCCAATGGTACAAAAATGTACAAGGTACAAATGACATTAATGTATACCCAATGGTACAAAAATGTACAAGGTACAAATGACATTAATGTATACCC
>JABFEA020000050.1:19666334-19682319 GCA_019775915.2 Cyphomyrus plagiostoma
TTTCTTTTTTTGGGGGGGTGTGTGCCCATTGTGTTGTTTTTTTTTTTTTTTGTGGTTTTTGGGTTTGTTTTTGTGGGGTTGTTAAACATATTTTAACATCGTGTGGTTTTTTTTTGGGGGGGGGGGGGGGGGCCCCGAGGTGTTTGGAAGCCTGTATTTTAATGGTGACGTTTTTCGTCGGTCTCCCAAGGTGTAAAGAAATCCTACGTGCCATTTTTATTATGGGAAACATATATATCCTGAGCAGAAACACTGATTTACTAAATCACCTCATGTTCTGTGCTGCGCTGGGTCAGGCTTTGTTTCCAGCATTTGTTTAGTGTATTAATGTATTTCATTTAGTTGCTGCTTTTATCTAATGGAAACTGGAGGCTTCAGTGACCTCTACAGTTTGTGCTCATCGTTTACATGGCTGACGTCGCATGACCCACCGGGGAACCGTCCCACTAGGCCAGGCGAGTGGTGTTTATGTGGCGAGGATGTGGACAGGTATAGATGAGGTCACTGAGTAAACCGCGGAGTGGGTGAGATGGAGCGGGTGTGTCCTGCCAGCGGTCAATCAGAACGAAAGAAGGAGTTGCGCGGAATCACCTCTGGTTTCTGTCCAGGGGGGTAGGGCACTGCCAGCTGGTTAGAACACTGAGGACCTTGGTGGGCATTTAATGAACAAACCTAGGAGTGGTTCAGATACAATAATGCGACCCTCTGATATTACAGAACTATCTTGGAAATGTATGGGCCTTTAAAACAATATTATATATATTTTATAATAGTATTTATGTAAAGTATTCACAGCAGAAATCATGTAAGTCAGTGAAAAAACAGTGTAGAGTGTAAAATATGGTGAAAAGTCTGGCTATTTCATTTAGCACTGCATCATGCGTGCGAAGTCTGCACTATATGGAAAAGATCCGCAGCGGTCACAGTAGTTGGTGACACTGGATTCTCTGCCTGTCGCTCGCTGCACATGCTCTGAGTAACCGGAGCAGCAAAAGCGGGGTTTGTTGTTTCTGGGGTCCAAATCACGTTGCCCCCCCCCCCCCCAGTGTAGTGACTGTTTGGTGGCCAACAGGGGGCCCCCAAGGCAAATGTGTGGTTCGAGAGGTGGTAAACATCGCCGCTGCGGGTCACTTTGATGTATTTGTCACGGGTGCGTGGATAAGAGCTGTAGACCTGAGACATTTTCAAGAGTTCTGTGCAGTTTTGGCAAACACTGGAGAATCGTCAGAGTGCGACCTCTGTCCTGCAGTCATACCTTTGTGTCTTAACACTGGTCGAATGTCCGTGAGTGCATGTTCATCCTTGTGCATTCTGACCGCTGCGTCCGTCGTTTCACTTTTATCGTGTTTTGTTTTTCGAAGGCTCAGGTTTTTTTTTTTCCCTTAAAAGACTTCCAAAGCTTTGGACCGTTCCAGTGTGTAACCAAAGGCACAAACACACGTATAACTACTTACAAAATAGCTGCTTTCCAGGACGCAGGAAAGAAATGACCTCTAGCTTGTCTAAATGTGGGCAAAATATCCATCAAGCTGTGACCCCAATCCCATGTGAAAATGCAAAGATTATAAAGTATATCCTATTCTTTATGGCAAAAGTTCAGAGATGTTTGCTTCTTAATTATAAATTATACTTAGAAATTAACAAGCTTTTATTTTCCTTTACAGTTTTCTATAATCTCCTTTTTTTCTATATATCAGATGATTATCAAAGTCATTTTAAATGACGTGCAATTTTGATTGTGGTATAATTTATTGATATCTAATATGAAGAACTGTTTAGCAATTCCGTCTGCAATAGTAACAACTGCTTGCGCTGTGTCGTGTACAACACCGACGGGTGTTTTAGCAGCAAAAGACAAAGAGTACTACGAATGATTATTCAAGGCAGAAAAATTGGACCTCCGGGCAGAGTGGTCTCTGGAAGCGGAAGCAAAGGCAATGAGCATGTCAGAGACGATCCGTCCACTTTGCCCTTAGCCGGCGCCCAGTGGCTTTGTAAATGCGGAAAGCAATACTACTTCGAAACGCCTTGTTTTATACTATCGATCTCGGCACATAGGGAAGGACGCGAGGGTTATAGGAGCAGGAACATGATCACAAATCAGGCCATACGACACCGGCGTACAGCATCGTCCAGTGTGCTTTATGTGTGCTGTATTTCGTTCCGGTAATTCTTTGCCGTGTGTGTGATCGTTCTCACATACTAATTAACTGGAAAGGGCAGCTAACAGTCTCACTGAAGGAATTGTATTAAGACACTGTTTTATCAGTCCATTATACTGTATCAGCCATACAGTAGAAGTCTAATGTAGGTACAACCTTGGCAATTAGCATGTGAAAGTTGTAGCTTCTGTTTGTATATTTTCTTACATTATACCTGCATGAAGGATCCCCTAGGTGCCATGTCTGTGTAAGCAGGGTAACCTCTACTTCCTGTTTTGTTATTAAACAATAAAAGGACACGGCTGCTGGGAGGCGTGTGGCTCCTCAGCTCCCCTTGCTTGGTAAATACACCGTATACCACTGAGTAACCTATCAGAGAAATACAGGCAAATTTAATTCACAGTGCGTTGTGGGTATTCTTTTCATTTCTCTCCCTACATATTTTTGTCTCAGTGGGTGTTTTTCAATAACCAAGAACACAAGGATTGTACTTGTGGCCTGGACAAAACCGTTCTTGCTAACTTGCCTCCCAAGAATGAACTTGGGGTACAATGAATCGTGGGATCGGTCTTGTTTGGCAAGGATGCAACCCATGTATCCTTCATATTTGGGACTTTTACCATCCTCTGTACTTCTGCTCTTGAGAATTGGAACTGGTCTTTAGCAATGGAAGACGACAAAAAACTGGTACATGAGAACGCAAGTAAAGTCAAGTATGCATGTTGAAAAACACCCCCTATCTTTCTCTTACTTGTCGGTGGATGTCTTAACTGCGCTGTGGCATGGGAGCGAGCAAGGAGAGAATAGGATCATGGAAAGACCTTGATGATCATCCAGAAGGATTTTGCTATGAATGTTTCCGGATGTTTTAATTTGCGTGATCCATCAAGCTGTCGGAAAAACTTATCATAGGAACACATTATAATGGCAAACAAATTGCCATTAATGAGACAAGAACACTTTTAACCATGATGAAAGAGGTCACAGCATTTTAAATAAGAGTTTTATTATTCTGAACTGAAAGAATAAAATTATAGCTAGATAAATCTTATCAGTCCTCCTGAACAGTTCTACAGGGAACAGAGATTGGTACGCAGACAGAAAACCATACTATACAATTACAACACTGTTTGGTCTGCCGACCTGGAACTATGAAAGTACAAATAAAAGTACAAATAAATGGACTCCAAATGATAGTATTTCTGTAATATTTTTATGAAGAATAATTGTTAATTTCAAAATGGAACAATTTAACATGACCAGTAGGCTTCATCCACTTCATCCCCCCCTCCCCACACACACACACAAGTTGGTCTTCCTCTCTAAATGGGGACCGTCCATTCATTTCTATGGGAAAAACCCTAATCCCAATCACGACACCCTTACCCAACCCCTACCCATCCCTAACCTTAACTATAAGTAACCAACCCAAACACGGTTCCTTTCTGCCCCAGCAGCGGAACATACCCTGCATTTGAAATACCTCTGTGTTACAGTAAGAAATACTCTATAACACATTACAGCATTTAATACTTGGTAACATACTGTTACAGCCTTTAATACTCTCTAACACACTGTCACAGTATGCAGCACTTGCGAGCATACTGTACTGTTATGGAATTTGCATCAGTAACGTACTGTTACAATTTTTAACACCCACTAGCTTACTGTTACAATATTTAACACTTACAAATACAGTTACAGTATTTGAAACTCAGTGAAGTCTTTCTAACATACTATTACAGCATTTAACAATTGGTAACATACTGTAACCATACTTTTCCCGGATGTTACTATGTCTGTAACAACAGGAGAGAGCAGTGTATGTTCACATGTCCAGTGCTATATGGATATTCTTGTCACAGCCATAGAGCAGGGCCTATCCCTCCTCTTCATACACTACTTGTCATTTGATTTATGCTTTCATCCCAGAATGGACATATCATAATGCCCTATACTTATCCAGAACATCTTTATGAGTTAGTAATGCAAAGCGGGTCAAAGTTCATCAGCCAGGCATACCTCCTCAGCATTTGACTCCCACGCTAACACGTCACGACTGATGTGTGAAATCTGTCTGTGGGCTGGCTCCTCTTGCAGCAGCCCTGATTCTATGCTTGTTCTGTTTGCACGGTAAACATAAAAAGTCTGGGTTGCCTACAACACAGTCAGATGAGTCAGCTGAAATTCAGCAGTTCATGCATCTCCACACAAAGACTGCATTCCCCAGGAAAATGCTAAATCTGCCCCAAATCCGGTGAGCCGCATCCAGGTTTGTAGAACATTTCGGAGCATTACGTGAACTTCAGTTTGGTCCATGGAAAAAGAAGGTGTCAATTTGGACAAACTTACAAGCTTCCCGAAACAACTACTGAAAAGAATGCCACTTTGAATACCTGGTGCAGGGAAGCTGACCACGGCATCCACAAATAATCAGAAGATCAGTCACTTAGTGTGCCTGAAATCACACCACAGCAAATGCAGGTCACACCTAACTAAATCAAGTGAACGGAATGGAACTATTGATCAGGAGTTTGGTTGTGTATGGGAAGAGCACCTTGCTTCTTAGAATATAATGCCTTTTATTATCATTGCGCAGATGTACAATAAAGTATAATAATGACAGAATCGTCAGACAGACTTAACACATACAAATGTCCTGCTTATGGAGCTACACACACATAACAAAGTAAAAACACATGGCTTCCCTTTACACCCTGGTCGTGCTTCAAAGCAGTCTATAGGAAGAGGTCTGAGAAGCTAGCATGAGATCACACGTTGGCCCTGGGAGGGGCTCACTGCTGACACGGAGCTGAGCCATGCCAGGTGGCTCGCGTACTGTGCAAAGGCAGCCTCGGGCAGGGTGATGAGTGGGCTGGGGAACTGAGATAACACTGTGAAAAATAAACCCATGAGGAACACAAGTGCTGCGGTTCCTCCTTCGATAAACACAGCTTCGACGATACGTCGACCAGCCAAATGTATGGGCGAGAGGGGTCCTTACGGCTAATAATCTGTTTTCAGGAGCATTTTTATTGCAGAGTGAGGTTTTAAATGACTAGTTCTGCACCTGTGTGCAGGAGATAGGCCTTATTCAGATGAGGCGCAGTCCATCAAATTGAGGCTGCAACCAATAATTATGAGCGCAATGATTAAAGTGATACAGGAGAATCACAGAAAGAGAACATGCTTACACCATTAATCCCATAACAACCCTGATGTGCACAGGGTAAACAACAGCTTAATGAACATACTATGAATGCTCACGCACAACCTGGCTAAATGAACATTTATAGCCTATACTCAATAAGTCATTAGTATTTGTTTTGATAGTACTGCAGGGAGGGCATTGATACCCAATAAATCTGGGGTGCACTGTATATTCTGATGCCTTTCGTCACTTTGTGTTGAACCTGTCCCCAGTCACATGAACACTCAGCAGGAACGTCTTCCGAATCCATCACGTTCCAGCGGGACTTCACGAGACCAAGTTTCATTTCCCCTTCAGCTGATATTTTCCCACCGTCTCGCTTTCTGTTCTGTTTCCAATGAGACACACATCAGTTTCGTCACATTATATAATTTTTCTGTGCTCTGTATGTCCTGAGAACTGTGAAGGAACTTCGGTTTATCCATACATTTCCCATTTCTGCTTCTCCAGTGCAAGCTTACAATGAGCTGGGAGATTTTCCCAAGAAGCACAGTGTGTCCAGTGCATTTACAAAGGTGCCGAACTGAACTGCCGAATCGACTGCATTTCCTGGTTGGCCGTAGCCCCTGTAAGAGCGTGATTTTGGTATAATGTCAACCCTAGGATACAGAATCTCACTAACCCTCTGTCAGACGTGCCTCACCGCGACCTCACTCTCTATAAATAGCCAGTCTGTCGGACTCTCCAGTGATCATGTTACCCACCGTCCTGGTCAGCTCTCGCATGTGCCTCAGCCGAAGGAGAGGATTCACACGCGTGGCCTGAGAACGCTGCCGCATGCCCTCAGGGGCAAGAAAGAGTGCAAATGACCAAGCCCATCTCCCGAGAGGAGGCAGAGCGAAAGCTCAAGGCCCGATTCCTGCAGGCCTTGCAGTGCGACGATGTAGACGAAGTACAGAGGATCCTGCACACTTCCAGCATCGACATCGACACCGTGTTTGACGTGGAGGATCGGAGTATGATCCTGGCTTCCTACAAACAAGGTACAGCAGCAGACCATCTCATGGACACACTACAGCAGGTGTGAAACACAAATCAGGAGCGTCCAGGTTGATGCCTCCTCACGCAGAAGGTGTGTCGTGTCTCAGCAACATGTCTATTTACAGTATTGGATGTTCATTCGTGGGTTTGTTCATTGCTTTACTCAACTGAAAAAAAAAAGTGGTTTGGCTAAGATTTTGCTATATGTTTACTGTAGGAGCAATTCTATAATTCACCACTGTGGGGCGCTAAGCCCCTTTAAATGAACTGCTGTCGCATGTTTATGTTTAGCTAAAGAACTGAGGCTAACAGAAATTCATCGTACACATTACTGAGTTGATTATTAGCACTTTATCCTCATAAATGTGCAATTTGTGCATTTAGTCCGGTCGTGTTGCAGGAGTCGTCAAGGTTAAGTTTCTTGCTTGAAGGCACGAAACCGTTTCAGCAACATGACTTGCTGACATACAGGTCACGTGTGAAATTCCTCACCACCAGGCTGCACACAAAGGTGGGGTCAGCTTTGTAAAGCATGACTTCACCTGCCATTGAAATGAAAACGCCTCTGGACCACATGATTATTAATTTTAATTGTTTGTACTTGATATTGTTAACCTTGTTATTTCTCATTCGGAAATGGTTACTCCTAGGCTACTGGCTGCCGGGTTACAAACTAGAGTCATCCTGGGCGACAGGTCTCCACGTGTGTGTGATGTACAACTCCCTGGCCAGCGGCCTGACACTGCTGGAGAAAGGGGCCGCCATCAACCGCAAACCCAACGGGAAGACACCCCTGCACGTGGCCTGCGAGGTCTCCAACAGCGACTTCGTCACCCTGCTCCTGAGCCACGGCGCCAAGATCAACAGCATCTCCCTGAGCGGCCACACAGCGCTACACTACTGCATAACCAAGGAGTCTGTGGAGTGTGCAAAACAGCTCATTCTGAAAGGTGGGATCTCCTAACCTACTGACCCACACTCATCTGGTTATATCTGCAAAATTTCTGGGTTTGTCAGCAGATTGCATGCATCTTGCTGAAATAGCAGAAGGGGACATTCCTCTCTCGGAGTCATATGTTGGCCAGGATATCCTGTCTTTTCTCTACATTACTATTGAAATCAGAGAAACAGGACATTAGATGCTTCTCCAAACAAGCTTGATGGGCTGAATGGCCTCCTCTCGTTTGTATAGTTCTTATGTTATTATGTTCTCACACACGAAATGCTGTGGTATACTCTTTCCTATTCTTGGGTAAATTCTATGATAGCTATTATTTCTAGGTTGTCTTGTTGTGTTCCCTTTATAGGGATAGCTCTTATGGTACACTGTTTACCTGTCTACAGGTAGCTTCTGTGATACAATTTCCTGTTGCTGTTGTGGGTTAAGTGACTATGTTCTACAGTACCTGATCTGGTTACAGGATCTGTAATACACAGCTTTTTATTTTAAGTTAATCTAAGGATAGGTTTTGTAGTAGGATCTGAAATAATTTCCTGTTCCAGGTGAAGGTTCTATAGTCCATCATCTTCTCTTTCTGTGGTACAGTAGATTCTCTAGTAACCTCTTCGAGTTACACTTTTCTATTTTGAGGGTAGGTTATGATTTTCTGTTGTGGCTGTGTGGTACTGTTAACCTAAGGTTTACCTGAGGGCAGGTTCTCAAATATCTTCCTGTCCTGCGTGTAGGTTCTGTTGTAAACATTTTTTAAGGGCAGATTCTGTAATACCTTCCTGTTCTGGGTGATGGATCCGTAGTCCACCATTTTCTGTTTTGAGTTTCGGTTCTGTAGCTTTCTGCTGAGGGTCTGGGGTACATTCCCCCGTAGCTCCTAGCTGTAGTTCCCTGCTTCCTGTATTCAGGTGCTAAGGTGGACTGGTCCAGCGAGAACAGCGAGGCAGAGAGACCCCTCCACACCGCGGCCCGGTTCGGCATCCCTGAGCTGGTGGGCCTGTACCTGACCCACGGTGCTGACGTGAACGGCACCAACGTGTACGGGGAAACGCCACTGATCACGGCAGCCTACTGGGCGCTGCACATGCGCGATCAGCTTTATAGCGGGCAGCACCACCTGTCGTGCCGGATACTGCTGGACCACGGGGCCGACGTCAACGCGCAGGAGGTGGACGACAAGGTGGCGCTGCACAAGGCTGCATGGAACTGCGACCACGTGCTGATGCGCATGCTGCTGGAGGCCGGCGCCAATGCCCGCGTCATGGACGTCAACGGCTGCTCACCCATACAGTACTTGTTGAAGGTGACCTCAGTGAGACCCGGGGGAATCCCCGAGCTGTGCACCCAGCTGCTGCTCAACCATGGCGCCGCGAGAATATACCCCCCCCAATTCCATAAGGTGCCCCGCCCTGCCCGCCCCGCCCACTTGCGCTCGCGTACGTTCCGGAGCATCCGGGGAAAACAGCCGGCACACTCTCTGCATGCTTCCACAGCCAAACCCTTGTGTTTTGCACACTGACCACTTCTCAAGGTATTCATCAGGGTCAGTGACATATTAAAAAAAAAAATATATATATATATATATTCATGGTGAGGTCCTCACAGGTGTTGCAGTCCTGTCACGAGTACCCCAGAGTGGTGGAGGTAATGGTCAACTCATACGAGCATATCAAGGCCACAAGAAGATGGAAGACTGCCATTCCTGACGACATCTACAAGGTCTTCTAGAAATAATATCGCTTGTTCAGATGTAAATAATAAAACGATAATAAATAATCAGTTAAAACACAACAGGGATTCCAAAGCTACGTAGTTTGGACACCTTAAAGTAATAATAATAATAATAATAATAATAATAATAATGATAATAATAATATCATCTGCCTTGTTCTGCCCTTGCAGAGACACCAGGACTTCTACAACTCGCTGTTCGCGGTGTGCAGCGACAGACCACGCACGCTGATGCACCTGGCCAGGTGTGCCATCCGAGCCCAACTGGGCAGCCGGTGCCACGCCGGGGTCAGGAGCCTGCCCGTGCCATTGTCCATGCAGAGGTACCTGCTGCTAGTGCCAGAGGGCATCATTTACTGATTACCCAGCATTCCCCAGGGGCCCGTCTCGAACATACCCATCAAAAAACAAACCAGCAAGCAAAGTTTCAAAATGGCTGTTCCTAAGCACAATTTGCTGTTGCCCTGGGATAGTAGAAGAGTTATGTGAATGACGAGATTTGGGCAGTGAGCGCCTGATGAAGTGTAATACGGAAAATAGCCAAACCTAAAATAACTAACAAGTGATTAAGGAAGTGTTGGAGAGGGCGGCTGCAGTGACACGCCCTGCTCAGTGACCTACGGCACTTAGAAGGAAGAAGGTTGTTAACTAGCTGCACAATGATGCATCCCCATCCCCAGTAACTGTTACCATATAGTGTATTATTTTTCATGTGCTGGATTTTCCATGAAAGTGGATTAAACGTGCGGCCGCACTAACACCTTTCCCACGGTGACCTGAGAAATGACTGACGTGTAGACCACTTAAAGAACACATCTCATTTGCTCAGGGAGGCATTTCCGACGAAATACAATAATAACTAATGACGAAATATTGCATCAAATCAGGATGTTACTGGAGAAATAATTAATTAATTAAAAGTAGCCGGTATTGTGAAATACCCGGGATGTCCGAAGGGGGAAAACCTCCTTGATAGACCTCCTTCCTTTGTTGTTGCTTTTATGATACATTATAGCCATGTATATATAATATTAAATGTAATGTTATGCAGAAATGTGGCTCAGCAGGCAGTGTTATGGTCTGCAGGGGAAAGACTGGAAGTTCTGGGTCCCCTTGTTCAAACAGCTGGCACGGTCCTGGGGGCCGTCCACATCTGGACCTCCTGAATCTTCCCATCCCATTTGCATCCCCCTTGTTGCCCCAGGGTTGGGATTTTGCATCATTTTTGCATGTCCTCCTGGTCCTGGGAGATTCCACTGGATTCTTTGCCCAAAGATATGCAGTTAGATGAATTAGCTTCATTAAAGTGTCTGTCATGTATGTGCGTATGGTCATGTACTCTATATATTACATTATGGGGGCCAAATGTCCCCACAATATAGTTAAAAACCTGTTGGTGACCTTTTTTCGGTCCCCATCAGGGGAAATTATTTTTATAAAAATCTGTGATTGCAATCAAAAAAGTAAAAATGTGAAATGTCTTGTATTTTGTTTGGTTACTTATGGTTAAGGTTAGGGCTGGGTAGGGGGGTTATCATAGTTGGGATTAGGCTTACGCCTATAGCAATAAATGGAGAGTCCCTGCAAAGATATAGATAGCAATTCTGGGTATGTGTGGGGTCAGTATCAGACCTCAGGCTTGTGCATGAATGATTGCGTGTGCCCAGTGACAGATCAGTACCCTGGTCTGGGAAAGTAGGTAGAAGACAGATAAATAATTGTTGTGTGTTGTAGTTATCGTCTGATGATGGAGGGTCATTTTGGAAACCCATTGACGAGTTCTTATTTACAATGGTGGCCTGGCAAAAGGCAGAGCCTTTATGAGGTCAGAGCAGTATAAAACACACAGGTACCAACAAACTATCTTTGGGTTATATTCCCCTATCGTTTTGCTGAGACAGAATTAAATCAGCAGCCCTGCACCTACTCATGTTTAGTAACTTACCGTCAACATGCATTTTTTTGTTTCGAAATTTGGGCGTAAGAAATGACAAAGTATGACCAATTAATTAAGGCCAGGTCATGCCCTACCAATTTGCCACATGTTCATTAAAATGATGTAATAGTTATGTGCGTGTGTGAGCCCCATTTGTTTAGGGATTAGTACATAGGGATACTTGTCACGTCAGCCCCATAGCCGGACGCCAACTCGCAGCGATCGAGCCTCTTCATCCCGCTGTGACGGTTTCCGACAGGCTGGCTCTGACTGGGCAGAAGGTCCCTTTAAAGCCAGGTGCGTGACACCAATGCCAAAGTCGACCAATCACGCTGACAGAAAACATTACGCCTTTGGGAACCATTTGTTCACCTGGCCACAAAGCCGTGTTTGCTGCCGACGTGGGACTTATGCACAGCGTGTGAATCGTGGGGGTGCTCATGCGTATGCCGAGGGAGGGGGGGCATGTTCAGGGGGTATAGGATCTGGAATATAAGACAGACACATGGGCCTTTTCCCCCTCCAGAAGGACCTATTTAATAAATATTACACTTAATTCCGCTCAGACAGTATGAGATGAGATGGTACGTTCTGGCAAAGCACAACTGCCACAGCCCCTGCGGGGTGGGGACGAGCTGGAAGGCAATAAATATAGCGCCATATAAGGCACCACTGGTGTCAGTCAGCAGGGCCTGTGCCATTAGAAAGGCCAGAACAATATCAGGAGAGTTGAAACAGAACAGGCTGTTCGGAGCGTGGCAGTCTTCCAGGAATAATCCCTGGAGCTGGGCCAGGAACACAGCACTGGGGGTTCAAAACAAGCAGGGGGGCAGTCGGGAAAGACAGCCGAGGGGAACACAGCAGACAGGAAGCGCCATAATGGCGCAGTTCTGTTTCTTTCAGGCTTGTGTCTCAGCGGCAAACAAAACACGGGACACCGTTTTTGGTCATTGAATGACACTGTAACACTGTGTAACATAACAGTCACTGTAGGAACAGGTTCCAGTTGCACAGTTCCAGCTCCAGTGACCGGGAGCGGCTTGGGTGCCGAGTCCACGGGACCTCCCACCGACTCCATCGACCATTGGCCCCCTGGACCAGTGCCAGGTGCTACTATTTTAACAGCATGTGTAAATATTTTTCTTATAAGCTTTGATAACGGTGGTTGATGTGGTGGAAAAACCAGTTTAGGATTTATCAACCGTGGAGTTAACAAGTTATCACAGAGCACCCATGGGGCCGGGTGGAAAAAGTTAATGGTTGACTTATTTATTATGCAGCATCACAAATTTCCTCGTCTTATACTCTGGGTCATGATGGGGCAAAAAAAAAGAACACACACACAGACCAAACGCTCTTTGTGCAATTGCTTTATTTTCCATATAGTCTTGGTGACTTCTTCAAAGGCGACTCAAGTTAGCAAGGACGGAACTTTGAAAACATTGGCTAACAAAGGACAAGGCTACTTGGCCGACGCACCGATGCGATTCTTCATCTCTCCGCAACAAAAAAATAAAATACACTCGTCACCCCGCCTCTCTCAAATGAACTCTACACAGCTTCGGCCATCTGATAAAAGCTCAGTCATGTGCAGTCATGCAAGTTTGGTTAGGGAACAATGAAATGACTGGACGTGGCGATTATTGCTGAGCGTAACAAAGCGCGAGACAAAGGTGTCGTGACAGGATTATCACCCTCCGATTTGAGCGTGGAAGAGAATGGTCAAGGATTACTGGGGGGGCATTTCTGGCCACGGGTGTCGAAAGGGACATTAGCGCTATACTCCAGGCAGACGTTCCAAAGGGTCCATAAGGAAGGTTCAGGAAAGGTCGTTCAAGGTAATGGTAGCACTTGTTTATTGGCATTGTAGAATGATCAGGAACGACAGTAGAGATAAGAACCAACACATTTTTTTGACAACAGCGTTAGTAAGGCAGGGTGATGCGCGACACATATGAAAGCTAATGACTGCGTCCCATCGCGCTGAACAAGGACCACGTTTGAAAAAAACCAGCCAGAAAAACATTTAGTCTTTGCATTGCTTCATTTATCCACCCCCAAGTAAAACACCAGGGGGTTTATTTCGGTCCATCCGACCGGCCAGGCCCTGAGGTGAGGTATACACAAACTCACGTGGGACTCATGAGGTCGTGACATCCTAAGACAGTGTGGGCACGACCAGCCACAGAAAAGCAGTGCACGTACACCCCCCCCCGCACGTCTAGAGTCCTCGATCTGGCACACAAAAATTGCTCAAATGAGGTTAAACACCACAAATTTTTAGAACTGCTAAACTGCTCTTAGAATTTAAAGATTGGTGTAGCATTAGGGTGGGTGGGTAAGCACTGTATTCCTGCGACAGCAAAACCGCATTCCATCATGGGTACAAAGCAGAGGATTGTGGGTACACACACCTCCCCCACAGACACCTGCCAAGCTCATTCTTTCACTGTCAAACAATGGTCAAGTAGCACGTCTCTCCCTAAGCAGTGATGCTGTGATTCTATCCGACTTACAGCAGCCGGTACGGTGGGATAAAATACTAATAGTTACTATTCATAATACTATTTATACTGGAGGCCTGTACAGGATATGCTGTACACATAGTAACTGGGAAGAATAAGTACAAGGTTAAAAAAATATCAAGATATGACAGGATATGAAGTTTAAAAAGAACTGCAATATATGACAAAGCAAAAGAACAAAACCATAATGTTTTAGAGGGTGGAAGATGACTCGAGCTGAATATTTCATACTCCGTTTCATTTACACAGAACTTTATGAAAAGCTTTGTGTTTACAAGAACATGAACGGGCAACCCAGCTGCACATCATCGCAATACTTAAAAAGCAAGATGAGAATGGTGTGGATTTGTACACACAACGTACATCAACATTCATTATGTCCACATCTGTCACTTTTAAAATAAATGGACACTTTCTGTAGAACTTTACTGGTTCCCTGGTATATTCTTGCCTAATAACGTCTCAAAAACACTACTGGTATTCAGACTGCATAGAGCAAAAATCAAGGCTGCAATATAAATCAATATAAACGAGTGGTCAGTTCGTTTTGTGTCCCAAACTTCAGTGTTAAAACTCCAAGCCAAACTCAGGACAAAGTTCAACAAAGCTGTGAAATGAAATGTCTAAGGAGGGCGGGGAAAAATCTACAAACATCTGTTTCTGATGGTAGCTTATATGTGATTTGTGTTCATTTTAATGATATTTCATTAACCTTAAGATTCACATAAAGAAAAACTGTCTAGCTGCCAAGGTAACATACTTAAGGTATGTTCAGTTTGAAATGGCCAATGGGTTAAGGATTTGGCGGCGGATGACAATGGTCGCTCTGGGATGTATAGGGAGTGGCAAACATGATCTAAGGATCATTCCTTATGTTTACAGGTTGCACTAAGGCCTCTGCTCAGAACAGACACAACACAGTCAACTGAACGGAGGGCATATTCCAAAATAAAAACCAGAAAAACATTATTTCATTAAACTGAAAAGGCGCTCTTCTTCTGGAACAAAATAAAATCAAGCTTGGCCTTTAATACTCCGTGACCACAATACTGCACACCCTGATCCAGCTTAGCCATCGCTGTGAAATGTAGAATGAAATGCACCTTCAGAAATTCACAAAACTCGCCATCATAAATAAATTCTGAAATTTCTGCACCAGCCGAACGAGTTGCTAATCACAGAAAGTGTGAGCCACACCGGGGCAATCCAGCGGTCGCCGTTTGCTCCCCCCCCGCCCCCCTTACCCATAATGCAGTCAACTCACTAGCGTAGCCGCCGTACCGCTGTGCTGCGCATGCAACCACCTCATAGTCCTACACGCCGTACTCAAACTTCCCCAGTTTCTTAGGCTCGCTGCTGGGAATGCACCAGTCGTCGGCCTCTGTGCTCGTCTGGTAATGCCTGAGAGCTGACTTGTTGAATACTGGCAGCCTCTCCACAGACTCCGAGGACAAGGCCTGCGAATGAGCGGGGAATTAATAAGAGGTGGTCCAGACAGTACCATCGTCTATGTGATTTTTACAAATTAAGCCTGGCCTTCTATTGACCTCCAGTCCGAGGTCTGATACACCCACAGTGTTAGAGGGCTCCGGTCTAACTTACCTTAAGATAAATAACTGCCGACGTTCCGTATCCTTCCATAGAGTACAGCTGCAAGTCCCCTTGGAAATACTTAGCATAAAGGCGGGAAATCGGAAGCCCGTAACCAAAGCCAGCCTGAACGGCAGACAAAAATCGACAGGCGGTCAGATGATTACAGAGGCAGCAGGACTTTTTCTAGTCAGGTTTGAGGTTCTGAATTAGGTCACATGACGCGGTTGGGGTTCCTCACCAGTGGGGCGTTGCGGGCATTGCCAGTGACGGGGCTGGGAGCCGTGGTGTACATGTAGCTGAACAGGCGCTCAATCTTCCTCAAGGGGACGCCGCCACCCCGGTCTGCCATCTATACACAGCAGGTGACGGGTGACGTCAAGTCGGATGTGGTCCGCATGATGTCATGGAGATGGCCTAGTAGCTGCATCCTCTTTAGCAGTGTTTTCCAACCCGGTCCTCAGACAGTCCACATTTTTGCTCCCTCCCAGGGAGTCCAAAAACATGGTCTGTCTGGCAGTCCCCAAGGACCGGACTAGGAAACTCTGCTCTAGAGAAACACCCCCCCCTCACCTTTATTGTGAGGTCTTCACTTCCCAGGGAGACCAGCACTTTGATGGGCGGGAGGGTCAAGCTGGACTCGTGAGCCTCTACAGTGGCTCTCATTGCGTTCTGTGAAGAGAAAACATGAGCTCAGGGAGCGGCGACGCACAACAACGAATATATACACATATACCTGTATACACATATATATATACACACATATATACACATATACCTGTATACACATATATATACACACACATATATACACATATACATATATATACACACATATATACACATATACCTGTATACACATATATATATATATATATACACATATACCTGTATACA
>JABFEA020000050.1:19682419-19709011 GCA_019775915.2 Cyphomyrus plagiostoma
ATACACATATATACACATATACCTGTATACACACATATACCTGTATACACATATATACACATATACCTGTATACACACATATACCTGTATACACATATATACACATATACCTGTATACACATATATACACATATACCTGTATACACATATATATATATACACATATATACACATATACCTGTATACACATATATACACATCACAGCAATGCTTACACTGACGCTCGGACATAAGAGGCCAACATCACCAGCCATTAAGCTATATGGTGTTTATCAGAGCAGTCGTATCTGACTAATGACCATAAAACTTACCTTAAAAAGTTCAAAAAGCATATGATAAAGGTGGGAGGGAACGTAGACGATGTGTAGGGGCGATCCCGCTGCTTTGGCTGAAGGAAACACAACCTTAAGTCACATCCTGCTGCATATCCACACCGCGGCCACAAAAATCACACATACTCTTAGGCAACCACAGCAAGCCGTGTTCACCGTGTAATTTTCCTTACTGGAGAGGTCAGCGCCAAGTTCTCTCTGTGGACCGGCAAGGATTTTAATGCTACCTAGTTACGAGAGTAAGAGAATGGTATCCTACCAAATAAGTGAGAATGATTTAGCGCAAGAGAGGCCCGGACTGCCTCTAACAGCCAGAATAAAGCAAACAGTCAGCACATCATCACCTCACACCTGATACACTCGTATTTCTAAGACACTTGACCCAAAATAGATACTACAGTGTGTGAAAAGGCAGCCAAATCACTGCAAATGAAATAATCCATAAAAAGAACGTAGACTGTCAACTGGTTTCTGAAAATTATAGACGTTCGTTATGCTTTTTAAAACATATCTTTTTTAGAGTCAGACGTAAATGGAAAGTTCAGCTCAGTACTGTAAATGTAAAAAATAGTACTGAATTTTGAGGATGTTTCAGCATGTGATTAAAATGTGCTTGGTTTAGCGTCCACAAAGCTGAGCAGTCAGTCATCTTCGGGGTCAGCATCTGTTTCAGTAAGGCGTGTTGTTTAATCTGAACCAACATAATTACAGGCCACAACTGATTTAGGGTGGTTCAATAGGGCACTCGTGCAATATAAAGGGCACCTTCCATACAAAGGAAGTTTACCATGTCCAATGGTGACTGCAGACAGAAAGAAGTACAGGGAATCTCTCCAACTTCACTTACGCCTCGCGTCGGCCTTATCACCCCGGTGTTTGAGCAAAGTCCTGCACGATGGCCCTTTAAATTTAATTACCGTCGACTCCCCAAAAACTGAGCATGTGCGTGTCCTGTGGTACAATAAAAAAAGGGCTCTTACATCAGCCACGAGTCGCCCTGCGGTCAGGAACCACAAGCCAGAGACTAAGACTCCCGTGTCGTCCTCCCAAAGACCCAAACTCGGTGCTGACACGGTTTCACTCACAGTTCACTTGTTTCACTTCCACTTCGGGGGACGTCAGGTAATACTGATCACAGAGCATCTTTGAGTTCTCGTGAGCGTCTGGGGAAAATATCGCAGAGGGTTACCGGCTCGCATATGATTCCGACGGGTAAACAACCGTGTTTCGGGTGCGAATACAACCGAGACATGCTGTAGAGTTTGTCTAAAGCACGACTGATAGGCACACGATGTGTTTTTTTTTTTTTTTACTTCTCTTTGATCAACATGCAATTTGTTTTGTCCTGAAAGCGCCGTCAAAATAAGTTTCAACAGCTATTCCCTTGTGATAATTTGCCATGTGAGATTTACACAAAGACAGGTGAAGCCAGATTAATGAATGAACAGAGAGGGAAGCTTCTTACCTTTGATCACCTCGACGACGTCGCAGTTGGGGTCGATGCTCCCAATGTGCTTTGGGTGGGCAGGGTTTGCGCTTCCACCAAAGATCAGCGCTGTGGAAGGACATACGTTCAAGATCCCTCCAGTGTAAAAAAAACCCATTTATATACAGAAGGAGAACAGCTGACTTATGACAAACAAGACTTTATGTGGAAGATACAAACGTCAGTCCCACAGTAAGATAAGTACAGGTTTAAAACAATGAATTGTGTTTAGACTCTAGTCCCAAACAGAAATCATAGTAGCTGATTTTACCAAAAAAAAAAAAAATCTAGTTGACGACCTAATCAAGAAAAATGCCGTTTTCAGAATAATGTACAATGAATTTAAGAGAACCTTAAGATTAATTACCATTTTAACACTCTCGCTAAAATAACTTTCAGTTAAGTACTGCACAATATTTTAAATATTATTATTATTATTATTGAAATAAATATAAGCTTCTTACTTTTGAGTATCAAACACGAGGATGAAACGCTGTAACAGTCGTAACTTGTCACAGAAACTACATCAATTTAGATTTCGTCTGAGAAAGGCTTTAGCCATGTACTTACTATGCTGGTTCATGAGCATCCGGGTCGATATCCGACTCATGTAGAAGCGGTCGAGGAAGTACTGCACGTTCTGATTGGTCACAGGATCCACCCCAAAGGCCTCCTTGTACTCAATGACGCCCTGCGCCATAGTGGGAACCACATTGTTGTGTCTGTTCCTGATGTTAATGAGCGTTTCTGTAAATCTGAAGAGGAAACAGTTAATTGTACCAAAGAGGCAGTTCAACATTTTATGCATTTACACTACAGGCAGACCTATGTGCTTCTATGAGCAGCTGCCACTAGCAAACATTACACGTCATCTCGAAAACACAAGACGACATTAGTACCTTAGTCGCAAACCCCCCACTTAATTTTGGATTGACTTTGTTATAAACTCAAAGAAACACAGGTCCAGGCAATAAGAGTTTCTGGCTAGTTAAGCACCTAAAATCTTAGTTTGATGTTAAGACTGGTCATAAATGTTTTGTGACTTCAATTTGTATAAATTACAAAGTTAATACATGTTTGTGAAAGCACACTTGACTTTAGTCAAAACATCCTTTGGCAGAACTTCTAACATTGGTTAGTATTTAACATACTTTTGCACTATGTTACCTGAATAACTCATGCTTGAACACTAACTGCTGATTCTATTATTATTGTAATAGACAGTGACATCTGCTTGAAGATACCTATCCAGGACAATAACACACTTTTTTTCCCCCCAACTTACTTTGATAAGATCTTTTTATCCTCAGGATCTTTCTCCAGAAAATCCACTAATTCCATTAGACTTTGCGCATACCTACGTCAAAATCAAACTGGTCAGTTTACTGAACACAACAAACCTGTTTAAACACCAGGTCTAATAACAAATTGGTACCAAGTACCAAATCCCGAGATGGAATGCTTTGTCATGTAAGAAGCAGATCATGTTTAAGGTGATGTTTATCAGCAGTTCAGAGTGCTCTAGGCTTGTACAGAGAGATGGTTTGATTTGGATACATCAACACCTAAGAAGAAATCTGTTTATGACTGTGACCATAAACAGCGATTTATGGCACCAAACCTGGCTCTGTAGATGGATACAGTGCAACATCTGAATAGAGGACCGGGGTTGGCAATTTTTAAATGTCTGGCATGTGATTTTCAAATCGAGACAAGTCTGCACCCGTATTTACATATATGCAACAGTTTTTATTACTCTGTAAATAGTCTGTAGCGTTAAAACTACCCAATGCTTTAGATGTAGCTGATTTTAGGTACATAATGGAATAATACAGATTTGCCACAAGATTACTTGTGTGAGCGTTACAGCCAGAAAATGACGCACCAGATGCGTGACAGGTGGCAACCCCAAGAGGACCCTTTAGTGGTGGTCAAGGTCAAAGATATTTTTCACCTCATGCTCAGTAATTTTTAAAGTTTAAAATAGACTATACCATTGCGTTGCACACAAAATATGGTGCATAGAGACTCTGGACAACCAAACTTTGAAGTTACGTTACCACTACACCAAGAGGTGGTCATTGAAAGAAAGCTAAGTTATAATTCGGGATAAATGTCAATGTTTAGTATTATAATCAGGGTGAAAACGGGATCGTGCATTTACCAGCTCTGCAGAAGCTGAAGGGAAGGTGTGCCGAGCAGTTTGTCAGGAAGGAAATCGATCTCTTTCATGATATTTGCCAACCTGACCGGGAGTTCCTGGCGCAAAAATACGAAAGAGGTCTTCTCGCATGCGTTAGCAGACCCTGCGGAGGAAAAGACTTGCATTAAAATCATCCATTCGCAGCTTGTACTTTTCAGTTGTTAATGGGGTCGCAAACAAGGCCATTGTTGAAAATCAAAGAATCAGACGTTAAAGCAGAAAGAACCCTGCATTCTTTTCGAAAGCATCCAACTTCAGACATTAACAACAAAAAGGATGTGGTAATGTGACCGCGAAGTATTCAAATGCAAGCCTGTGAAATGAAAGTGCATGGCAGTGTTATTCGTTTTTTTTTATTCGGTAACCTTTCACCTATTTTCTAACATGGCAAAAATCGTGGGAGCATCAAACCAATAGGCTACGGCACCGATGCTATTTACATGAACCATGCACTAAACATGTCGGCCAATAACGAGACTGAGTGCTTGGGTAAAATGAAACCGACAAGGACGTGGCTGGATCTGGCCACAAGTGTCCGAGAAAAGAAGACAATAAGTTAAACATAAATATCGCCTGGTTAGAATTACATTTCCAGCTGATGCTTTTTGCGAGATGCGGGATACTGACACTGGACAGCGAGGTAACAAGCAAAACTGAGCAGATCAAGGCAGGATCTGAGATGCACCAAGCTACCTCTCATTAAAAAGAAATAATTAGTCAGAGATGGTGTAGCTACTAGGGTCGTGGTCATGCGTAAGAGCAGCTAAGTCTGGAGATCATGCAGTCAAGGTGAAACATTACCGAAATCTATGAACTGCTTCATTGACAGCGGAGACGGAGAAAATTTCGAAAACCTATCGACTTGTTTTGGTATGTTGCCCATCGCGCTGTTCTTCAACAGAAACTGTACAAATTTCATCTTGACTTTGAACTTGGATCAAAACCCAACGTCGCCTCGGCTGTTGTTTTTCTTGCTCGGCGCCGCAGCAATCCCCGAGTCGTCCGCCCGAATCGCCGAACACGTCCACCTAGCAAGTCAGCTATCCAGACTGCTAGTTATGGTCAGCGTATTATGAAACGGTTTGTCATAGTGAAATAAACCAGCTTAATGAGAATAGAGCGTCCCTAGCTATACGTGCAGCATTGTCAAAATCTATGTCACCGTGTTACTTCCTCGGGCCCGCCCACACAAGCGGTTGTGATTTGACTGACGTCTAAAGTAACGAATAGTAGGCCGTGACGGCAGCCATGGGGCGGGGCCAGTTTTGAGCCGAGCGCGACCCCGAAGGCGCGTTGCCGCTCCTCCTAAAAGAAGCGTTTCGGCCATGTTGTGCGGATAGCTGCACGGCGCCTTTGTAAACACCAGAAAACGGGGATGGGGCGGAGCAGTCGAGGTTCCGCCGAAGATACTTTGGCCGGGCGGTCAAGCCACTTATCGCTCCTCTTTACACTTTAGTGCGGCATTCTGTTTTTATGAAATTATATTTTCCTCTTAATATGAGTAATAAACAGTTGCGTATGCCCGTGGACGCCACTTAGTTTCCATGGCAACAGTGCAGGGCGGTCTATGTTATCTATAGATATTGTATATTATTATATAACGTACGTATCAGCAGGGTAACAGCAAACTACATTTTTTACATGGGCCATATTACTGAATCAGCCTGCTGTAAACAGCGAGCTAGCTAACCCACTAAAAGGAAAAAAAACTCAGGTAACCAAATAGGCCTACATAGTACGATTTTTAGTGTAGGCCTACTTAAATATAAACAACGAATACTACTACTATAGATAGATAGATAGATAGATAGATAGATAGTTGATTAGTAATAGTATCACTCGTAGTCATTCGTCAGGTAGGCTAATAATTCTGATGGCTTGCAGAATGTTTGAGGATATTGCCCCCTACTGGACACAAATGGAATTGACACTGAATAAAATGCACTTTTACGGACGGTCGGCACTTTTTAAGATAAGACTCTCAGGAGCTCAGTGAATTTAGGTATGCCACTGTGATAAGATGCCGCCTGTGCTGTGAGTCCATTCATGAAATTTCCTTGCTGCTAAATATTCGACAGTCAACTGTTAGTGGTATTTTAACAAAATGGAAGCAACTGGGAATAATAGCAACTCAGCCACAACGTGGTAGGTCACGTAAAATCACAGAGCGGGGACAACACATGCTGAGGTGCACGGTGTGTAGAAGTCAGCAACTATCTACAGGTTCAATGGCTACAGACCTCTAAATGTGTGGCCTTCAGATTAATTCAAGAACAGTGCAAGAGAAGTTTATGGAATGGGTTTCCATGGCCAAGCAGCTGCACCAGTTTGAGGAAGAGGCCCCCCTTCCTGTTCCAACACTTCACACCAGTGCACAAAAAAAAAGTCCATGCGGGCATGGATGAGCGAGTCTGGCGTAGATGAACTTGACTGGCCTGCACAGAGCCCTGACCTCAACACTACAGAACACCTTTGAGATGAATTAGAGCAGAGACCGTGAGCCAGACCTTCTCATCCATCATCAGTGCCTGACCTCACAAATACTGTCCTGGAAGAATGGTCAGAAAATCCCATTAACACACTGCTAAACCTGGTGTACAGCCTTCCCAGAAGAGTTAAATTTGTTATAGCTGCAAAGGGTGGGCCAACTCCATATCCTATATATTAAGAATGGGATGTCATTAAAGTTCATGTGTGTGTAAAGGCAGGTGTCCTAATACTTTTGCCAATATAGTGTATGTTGCTAATAAACATCCCCAGTTGCATTCATCCCTCTTCCATACACCTTATAGTGTCCGGTATGGGGTATCGATTAGTCTGGAGTCTCAGGAAGGGTGGGGCTCCAACCCGAAACATCGTCAGGCAGGATGAAGACGCCTAATTAAATATTAACAAAATGTTATCAGATTACATAACTACTTGACTACTTATACGATAAATCTTTAGAGCCTATCAATTAGCTGATGGACTAAATGGAATTGTGTGAATATATACTAAATGGCATGGCATATTAAATAGAATTTGTTGTGTAATTATGGTAACATCACTATTTGTATTGTTAGTCTGTATCTATCCTATGGGTGGCGCCGCTGAGGCGGAGGCCTGAATGGAATAGAGAAGGGGATGTATTGCAGGAGCAGGCGGCGGCATAATAGACGATTTTCGATACGTTTCCTGCCGTACCGTTCTGTAATATTGTTAACGTATTTCTGAATAGCCGCAGATTTTAGTAGTATGTCCATATTTTAGTCTGCGTTATTCTGGAAATGGATGCGTGACAGGTTCGCTTCACAGTAATACAGCATCTTTGGAGAAGATACGCCGAAAAAAGGTATCTAGGTTTTCAATAATGACATGCATTTTAGAAGTGCGTGATAGAAACTACAGTAGATTTTATTATAATAGCGATGAACTGATATCGACATTTCGGCACTTTCTGTTGTTTGATGTCTTGTTATGGAAGAAAACGATTGTTTTCTGTATCGTTTGTTCTATCAATACTGAGACTAGGTCGCCAAATGGAGTGCATTATTGTACACGATATAATCCGTGAACACATAGCTTATAAAATGCGATGAGGTAATACATGGGCCCATGTACCAATTAAAACAAATATATTGGAAACGTGATAAAACAATAATCGTTACAAATTATAAAATGATTTACGATACATTATCTCAAAATCGAATATAGAACAAATTATTTTTAAAACAACGGCACATATTTGCCCCTGCTAATCAAAATTAAAGTGAATGATATATTGCTTTATTAATTTTTATTCTAAATATAAAACGGATACGTGTATGTAATAGTTTTTTAATATAGCTACTTTAATGTAGATATAAACCTGTAATATACTGTGTGTGTGTGTGTGTGTGTGTGCAGTGTATATTCTGCAACTAATGGATTTCAACAGAATATAGAAGACTCGGATAGCTGCTACTCTTTTTTTCGTTGTTGTACACACGCACGACTCACTTGTAACGTACATATTATATAGTATTTTATTTTACAACGATAGTTACTGTTATATTCAGCCGTGCTTCTATTATTTTTGGTTTTTACCTTCACTGAGGAAATTGTTAATTGTAGATTTTAATTTACAAATTTATAACCCCTTTTCCTAAACAGTTGAGACGTAGTGTAAAATGTAAATAAAAATGATTTTTAAATCATATAAACCCATTTTTAACTGAAAATAGGACAAAGACATTTCAACTGTTTATATTGAGAAATGTTATTGTTTTATGACAAATATATGCTCAATTTGAATTTGATGCCGGAAGCACATTTCAAAGTTGGGACAGGGGCATGTTTAACACGGTGCTGCATCACCTCTTCTTATAACAACACTCTGTAAATGTTTGGGAGCTGAGGGGACCATTTTCTGGAGTTCTGAGAGTGAAATTATGTCCCTTTCTTGCCTGATATAGGATTTCAACCGCTCAACAGTTCAGAGTCTCCTTTGTCGTATTTTTCACTTCATAATACACCAAATGTTTTCAGTGTGTGGTGGTTATGGACTGGATGGTTCTTTGCTTCTTTAGCCTACCATCCACGATTTCCAAAATGAATCTGAAATTTTGTTTCGTAAGACCACAGGATTGGTATTTTACTGTTTTCCATTTTGCCTCATTCCACCTTATATCAGCTTGGGCCTTAAGAAAGCAGTGGCATTTCAGTGTCACATTTAGATACGGTTTCTTCTGTGCATATCAGAGTTCCATCCTTGTGGATGCAGCGACGAAATGTGTTCACAGACAATGGATGTCAGAAGTGTCCTTGATACCATGCAATGATTTCCGCCATAGAATCCTGTCTGTTTTTAATGTAGTGCTGCCTGAGGACTCGAAGATCACGGGTATTTAATATTGGTGTTCGGCCTTGTCCCTTGTGCACAGAGATTTCTCTGGATTCTCTGAATCTTTTAATGATATCACAGTATGTATTGTAGATGATGAGATTCCAAAATTCTTTGCAACATTACATTGAGGAACATTATTCTTAAATTGTTGTGCTATTTGCCTATGCAGTCTTTCACAGAGTGGTGAACCTCTCCCCATCTTCACTGCACAGAGAATCTGCCTCTCTGACTTGCTGCTGATTAACCTAATTAGTCATGAGATACTCAAGCAGGTGTTTTGTTTTAGCACTTTTCCAGTCTCTTCTTGTCCCCGTCCAAACTTTTCTTGTCCCCGTCCAAACTTTTCTTGTCCCTGTCTGAAATATGTTGTTGCCATCAAATTCAAATTGAGCATACATTTGTCATAAAACAGTAACATTTCTTTTCAGGGTCTGAAATATTGTCTTTGTTCTATTTTCCAATAAATATGGGTTTATATGATTTGCAAATGTTCTCATTTTATTTTTATTTACATGTGGCACAGCACCCTACATTTCCTTAGAAACGGGTTGCAATTATTTGCAGTGTCTCAGCATCATAGTTTCACACTTATCTATGTGAAAACATACTGTTAGTTTATGTTGTGCATTTTCAGCCTTTTTGCAATTATTTGATCTCTTTGTCTCTTTTAAGTGTATTTTTTTAAATAAAGTTTTATTTGGTCTTTGTCTTGTGACCTGTTTTATTTGTCTGTGTTTCCACTTTGTCTGATTGTCTCTGCAACATACATTCTCACTGTTGACTCCATCAATGTGTGAAGGCGGCCGTGCCGCCCTGCCTGGCTGCCAGTGCCACGCTGCCTGGGTGGCAGTGCCACACAGCCTGGCTGCCAGTGCCGCCCTGCTTGGGTGGCAGTGCCGCGCAGCCTGGCTGCCTCTGTTAGCCACTCCTCTTTATAACACTGCTAACATCTGCAGCTATCAGCTGTCAGACTTAGAAGGTAAGACCTGCCTACACGATGTCAGTTTAAATTTTTTACCATCATTCTAGACTACAATAAGGTGGTAGTTTCCAAAGAAATTATTTACATAAATAGGAAACGTATTTACATGCGATACAGACTGAATAAGGAACGAAGAATGTAGACCTTTTGCTATAAATATCAGAAGACATTGAAGGTAATGCAGCTAGCTACAAAACTGGTTTCCCCAGGAAAGTTATAGTTACAGTTATTACAGAATTTAGTATTATCTCTTTTTATCTGATTGTTCTCATTCGTAAAAATTGCAGTCTATAACTATAATGTAAAATATGAGAATTTGAATACAGTAATTCATTGTGGCGGTGATACATTATACCTTGATGTCACCAGTTTGTATCTTCCAAGCTTGTAGACTTGTGTATATGTGAAGGTCAACATGTTTATTAATAATAAGAGGCTCGGTGCCATGCATGTTGTCCGTGATTCGACCAGTCGAAGGATACCTAGGTAATCGGCGTGAACAACTCCATCAGTTTAGTCAATTTGGTGATGAAAAATCTGGAGCAGCAACAATGGTGAGGGTGTAGACTGGCACCATGGCAGACAGCGATGCAAAGCAATAACAAGCGACATATTGACTAAAAACACTTGCACTAGGCTCCTGCTACAACTGTTCAGATGATTCATTTCTGTTTATTGCTGAGACAATTTGTTTTGTTATGCTAGAACGGTGAATGGCAAAGTGTATTAATGCAGCTAACCACACGTTTTCAGTAACCTCACTGAAATGTCAGCCGCAAATGAAACAATCAAAGGAAGTACATTTCGAATGACTAATTTTTACTTAAAGGGGCCCATTAGATATGTAACGTGCCTATTTTGTTACCTGATAGCAAACGATGGCAGACAAAAGTGACTTAAAAGCTGAGCTGGAGCGAAAGAAGCAGCGACTTGCGGAGATCCGGGAGGAGAAGAAAAGGAAGGAGGAGGAGAGGAAGAAGAGGGACGTAAGAAGTCAAGTAAGTGTAAATATGTCTCATGGGTTTTCCTGACCACATGCCCCATCTTCCTCATCACCAGGCTCAGTTTTGTGGGATTTCCTCTTTTCCACCCACAGGACTGAGTTTCCGTCAGCGTAGTTTTAATGCTGTTTTGTCCTCTGTTCTTTGGCTGCTCATTAGCTGCTCTGTTCCCAGTAGAAATGCAAGCGGTGGCTGAGTGAACAGTATCCGCTGTCTGTGTGTGTAGTCAGAGACACGGCAGAAATCGGAGGCCGTCCCCGAGGCCTCGGATCTGGACCACAAACGGCGGGAGACTGAGGCCCTGCTGCAAAGTATTGGGATCTCCCCAGAACCGCCACTGGGTATGGACCACACAACCAGTCTTAAGCACCATTTAGAACAGACCACACAACCAGCCTAAAGCACCATTTAGAAAAGACCACACAAACAGCCTTAACCTCCACTCAGTTCAGGCCACATATCAGTCCTTAAGCTTCACTCCTGTTAAACACAGAACCCAGAGACAGCCTGACCGTCTCATTAGGTGTAGATCCTCGACCTTGATTATGTACAGACCACATGTCCAGTAAGATAGAGACCATGCTCTTTTGTTACTTCCAAGAGCTGATTGTGGATTTTTGTCTTCTGAGAAGTCAAAATCAATAAAAGAGGCGCTATTTTACAAGATCTAATGTAATGTGATGTATTGTATCATATGCGTTTTTCTTATTTTAACCTTTCATAGCCGTTACTTATAATCAGTAAAAGTTAATATGTGCAATATTTACAAAAATTTTTTTTTTCCAAATAATTCCAGGATAATATGTCATGTATGTAAAATGATGCACAATCATGGGTGTATCATTGCTGTATTGGTATTTTCTTGTTATCATCATTAAATTACAGAAGGTTTGTTTTATTGCATCATTCGTTCATCCATTAGCTCATTTATTCGTTCTCCATACCCTCTGGTCCTGTTTATTGCGTCATTTAACCTTTTTTGCAATTGATGTTTCAAGATCTATTGAAATTGAATTACATCTTTGTATATAATTCGTACATACCTGCCAACATTTGGTTGCGGAAAAATATGGAGGTTTTGCAGATCGGGGATGGGGGGGGGGTTCCCCGATAATAAAATTTGCAGAACTGCGGGCAGTCCCAGCAATACACTTTACATAGCAAAAAGTATAGACTTAAATGCATGCAGAAAGTGGGGGTTTATCGGGATAATAGTAAATCAGTAGAAAATCAGGAGAAGCACTGGGAGTATTGCCCTATAAGTTGTTAACAACAGAAATAGTTGTATAACTTTACTACTGAAAAAGCAGTAATTTTGTAGTCTTTGTAGGAAAGACTATTATCATAATACATCGAGTAAGACCGGAAGTTCACTCTCGCTGGGGACATCTTGTGGACAAAAATCAGTAAGACACTCTCTAAATTTGTAATACAGACAAGTGTTAGTGTTAGGTTTGATATGAATAAAAAAATTAAAATGAAATGAAATGATACTTTGTTTGCCATTTGTACAAGAACCTTGAAATGCTTTAGAATTTCAGACATACATAACATAAGAACATAAGAAATTTACAAACGAGAGGAGGCCATTCGGCCCATCAAGCTCATTTGGGGAGAACTTAACTAATAGCTCAAAGTTTTTAAAATCTTACCTAGCTCTGATTTAAAGGAACCCAGGGATTTAGCTTCTGCTACACTAGCCGGAAGACTATTCCATACTCTAACTACAGGCTGTGTAAAGAAGTGCTTCCTCAAATTTGTTTTAAAATGTTCACCCGCTAATTTCCACTTATGGCCACGAGTTCTAGTATTTAAACTAATACTGAAGTAACCATATAACTGAACAGCATCCAGACTCGTTAGAATCTTATAGACCTGGATCATGTCCCCCTTTAGTCTCCTTTGCTCAAGGCTAAACAGATTCAGCTCAGCTAACCTCTCCTCATAAGACATTCCTCTAAGACCAGGAATCATTCTAGTAACCTTCCATTGCTCCTTTTCTAAGGCAGCAATGTCCTTATTAAGGCATGGTGACCAAACCTGCACACAATATTCTAGGTGGCGTCTTACCAAGGAATTGTATAAATGTAACATCACCTTCCTTGACTTAAACTCCACACACCTAGAGGTCATACAGCACCTAGATACAACCTAGAGGTGAGAGCAGAGCTTGGGGTTCAAGCGCAGGGTCAACCATTAATCTAGCATCCTTGGAGTACTTTTCTTGGTTTACAGGCCTTGCTGAAGAGCCCGACAATGGTGTGACTAGTCTGCGGAACATGAGATTTGAACCAGTGGCCTTACAGTCACAGATACAGATACATAAAACATGTCTTATCAGGACCCATGAGAGAGCTTCGGCCCAAAGAGAGCACGCAAATCACACCATCACTGTTTTTTAGAGATGCCCTAGAATAACTTTTCTGTTTTTAAAAACGATTGCAAAAAAAGAGTAAACTTTCCTGCATTTGTCACATTTATTTCTCTTGAATTATTCCATTTGTTTCCTTTAACCCATTTTCACTCACCCTGTCGGTTCCCAGACGTCGCCTCTGCTGTACCTTCTAACATGGGGCCCCTGTCACTCTCCTTGTTCAGTCCCGACCCCTCTGCCCCCTCCATCAAAGCCAGGGAGCATGCCCAGCGAGGTCGGCCACCAGGATTCCACTGAGGGAGCAGTGCCGGGAAGGTGGGCAGGCTTCTGTGCCTCACGTGGCCAGACAGACCGTCACGTTCCACCAAAGCAATTTACTAGACCCAGTGATGGTGTTCAGCAACACTGAAACCGCGAGGCACTACACTAAACATTAAATAAACGCGTTTCTCATATAGGTGATGTTGAAGCAGCATGTTCTGCTAACTTGCTAAACCAATGAACAGCTGACTTATCTCTACCATCTCACAGTATGAAATCTCATAATAATAATACCTGCTAATATGGGCTGGTGGCATATGTCTGATTTTTGTTTGGGAGCTGGGAGGGAGGGAGACATGGAGGGAGTAAAAATTTGCACTGTCTGGCAGGCAGCTGAGAGGGAGCAAAAATGTGCAGTCTGGCAGGGAGCTGGGAGGGAGCAAAAATGTGCAGTCTGGCAGGGAGCTGGGAGGGAGCAAAATGTGCACTGTCTGGCAGGGAGCTGAGAGGGAGCAAAAATGTGCAGTCTGGCAGGGAGCTGGGAGGGAGGGAGAGATGGAGGGAGCAAAAATGTGCAGTCTGGCAGGGAGCTGAGAGGGAGCAAAAATGTGCAGTCTGGCAGGGAGCTGGGAGGGAGCAAAAATGTGGACCACCTGAAGGGCCCTGAAGACTCGATTGAGAAACACTGATTTAAAAAAATAATTGAGTGTCTTTTCATGCACTGATGACATCATTAATATACTGTTTACGTGCCATCTGATCTCTATTGTGTTCTCTCCTGTGATACTCTGAACGGGGCCACCAGGTACAGGTGAGGCTCAGCATCAGTTCCTTGTATGTCTTCAGTGTCCATCACTGTCTCCATGGTAACGTGGCACTGTGGCTGTGTGTATGTGCTGTATGACTGCATTTCCATCACTGTATCACTTTCAGACAGTGCAGACTGCATTTTCTTTAATGGATTGTAACAGAGTGAGTTAGATATCGGCTGATGAATGTGCCTTATATACAGGTAATGATTGGCAATTTAAGTAACTATACTCATGCACTTTACAGGAATATGATTAAGGTGGACTACAAAGCATGGAATCATTTCAAATTGTCATTTTAAAAAATTATATAGTAATAATTTATAAAGCATTTTGCTTTGTCTGAAAGACATAATAAGATTTGCTTCCTTGTTTAAATCCCATCAAATGTTCGGGTTCGTTCAGTTTAATTGAGAACTTTTGAATATTATGTTCCTAAGCAATGTTTTAACTACTAAATGTGTTTTGATATATGCATTATAACCAGGTTAATCTGATTTATTTTGTTTTTTCCTTAATGCATGGGTCCATTCCTGCTTGCTTTGTTTACAGTGGAGTAGCTGATGTCATTCGCCTAATCAGGTTCTCTCTCTGTCGTGCTGCCCCCTCCTGGCCCCTCAAGGACATTACACTGGGATACTGACCCTTCTGTCTTGCAGCTGCAGTGTGACCCCGAGCTTGGGTGCGTCTCATCTTCTCCTCTTTTTCTGTTTAGGAGCTGTGTTTAGTCAGTTTACCACCCAGGGCATGTGGAATCCATTCATTGAGGTTTCCCCCCCCCTTTGTGTTGCTGTATTTTGTGGGTACTTTGAATCAAGGTTTACTATTGGGCGTTTAGCTCATGCAGTTTTTGCACATGTATTCAGCTGATTATTCTGCTGTAACAGTTCAGGTCAGGCTCCTCTCTCACTTGCAGCTTACAAGTCCATGTTGAAAATCCACCGCTGCAGTCAGACTAGGTTGGGTCATTATGCTGGTCGGCTCTGCACAAAGTCTCCCAGGCATGGCGACTGACGATGAGTCGGGATAGGCCTCAGCGTTATGACCACTGATGACTAACACAGACAGACTCCATGACGACGCACCCCCCAGCAATGCAGTAAAACTGTTTTTAATCTCCAGATCCCGGACGCAGAGACTTGGACCATCAAAAATAACACAGGTGGTCTGCCAACCCAGGGAGTTAGTGACGTACTCCAAAGAAACTCAGACCCCCTTGGCGGTCCTCCAGTCTGAAGGTGCGTTTGGGGGGGGGGGGCGCATCTGGCCCATGCAGTTGATGTAATCCAGTGCAGATGCTTTTGACGTTCTGATCAGTGAAGATTTCTCATGCAGTGCCGCTCATTGCTCACTGTCTGAAGGCATCGTGCTCAGTCACGCCAACGAGGCAGAGCAGCATCCAAACACAGCTCTGCACTGTCAGTCCATAAAGCCTCTCTCTGAGTTCTGCTAGTGGATTAATAAATACAGTCAAATACTGCATCTGTATGAACGGAACAAGTAGGTCTTAAACATACATATATCCATCCATGTTCTACTTCTTTATCCAGTTTAGGGTGGCAAGGGCAGCTGAAGTATATCTGAGGTAACACAGTGCATAAGTCAGGGATAACATGTACATGTACAGAACACCAGCCCCCTTAAACAGAATATAAACCTATATTTTTCACAGTTTTCACAAGCGCCGAAGAACAAACAAGGGTCAATTAAAAAAACGGCAAACTATTACCTGTGAAACTATGCTCACATTACTAAACATTTAATTGCCTTAATTTTGCTGCTCTAATCTATATATACCACTGCTGAATTTAGTTCCTTCTGACATAAACCACCCTTAAACGCACACTTTAATTGGGTATTTGACATTATAACCCTGTAAGTAAAAGAAGGCAGAAGTGATGTCACAGTCGTTTAATTTCCCCTATCCGTAATTTGAATATTCAGTTCAGATCGATTTGCGGGGCTTTTCATTTCCTGTAAGGTTTGTCAGGAGCGGTATTTACAGGAAGGGTACCAGACCGTCGGGGCTTCTGACTCAAATCAGGGGTCAGCAAACACATTGGCAAGTGCCGTAAGTGGATACAGACCGAGCGGGCACCCCGGATGGTTCCTTTCAAAGAGCATCACCTGGAATCGGGCTGGCGTTCTTCACCCCTGGGGAGTCCAGGCACCATCCCATCTTTAATGGCTGTAATGGGAGCGGCATGTGTTTCCCCACCGTCTGTCCGATTACGCGTATTTATGCCTATGCACGGAGCCTGGGCTTTTGCTCACATGATGGCGGTCTGCAGTGATGACGCTCTCCTTCTTCTCCGCGGTTTATCCGGACGCAGATAAATGAGCGCCGCCTCTCCTCCACCTGTGGGTACGGGGAATCTGCAAGAGATCCGGGAGAAGATGAAATATGACTTGTAGGACAGGTTAATTAAAAGCAGACGCTTGTTTAGGTATATAATACAAGATCTGGGGCATATTCCTAACCTTGATTAGATGCCAAGACGGCGATGGGCTACCCGAAGTCCACACGAAATGCTTCTGGGCTTTACGTTTAATTCCGAGTCCGATCGCGTTTAACGCACTTCAGTTCAATTATTTTTTATTTATGACCATGTAAAGAGAAGCACACACAACACCCGGCTAATTTGGTTGTATCCTCCAGACTTGCAAGCCAAAGCCGGTATAAAATACAGATGGTTAGCCAGGGGAATTAAGTACCTCCATATGGACCTCTAACAGGGTTACGTAGTATTTGTAGGTAGGCTAAATTTGAAACGTTTGATTTATTATGTTCTCAGTGCCGGTAGGATGTTTTTCATTTTCAAGTTAATGGGAGATGCTGATAATGGAGCATTGTTACATCAAATGTTATCTCATGTCGTCAGTTATGATGCACTAGGCTTTCTCCCTATGCTTTCCTGCATTTTACCCACTTCTTTCGTCTTCCCCTGCCTCTGCGGCCCTTCTGCTGGCTGCAGCTGCTTGCCATGTGATCCCAGACTTCCTGTCATTATAATTGATGTGTTTTTATTCTTTCCTCTTCCTGAAGCCTGATCAGAATTAAAATAGCAGTCGGAATTTCCTGTCAAAGCGGGTCATTTATTCAGCGAGTGTGCCACTGACGGCCCTTTGATTGGACGTTGCCCTCAGCAATATTCGTATACTGGTTTTTAATTTTTTTTTTTGTGCCGTTCACTAGGCTGCCCATCTGCCCGGTCCGAGAACATGTGTGTGCACAGGTTGTGTGCTGGGGGATCTTGCTTCTACCAGACCCTGCCCACATAGGAAGAGGGTTGGTTTCTAAATATTTGAAACGGCCACCCGGACTGTTTGCTCAGGCTGTTCAGGTTGTTCCTGCAGACCCGGACACCCGGTGCCGTTTGGCCGTTTGTCTCTCAGAGGCACTTAGGGCCTGCATTTGTTCATGAAGCCATGGAGCATATTCCGAGTTTTCGCTCCCTAAATTGTCAGGTTCTATCGCTGTAAGGTCTTTGCTTTAATATAGTGGCCCCTGTGTTTCTCCACACAGACCCGTGGCATGGAGAACTGACCCATTTTGTCCACTGGTTTCATGAACCTTGGTGGCTTCCTCTCACCGCATGGGACCTGCTGGGCAAGGGGCACCTGTGCATGAGGCACCCCCAGATGCCACCTGCCCCCAGTCTTGAGGTTCCACAGTCTATTGATTAGCGAAAGCGATTAATTACCGTTTCTGACACACCACAACATAATGCATCTGCTTTTAGCCAATATGTCACCTCGGGAGGCAGCTAGTATTCAGCACCCCTGGGAGCAGTATTTTGCTGGTCGGAGATTCAAACCATCCACCTTCCCACCACAAACACAGGTCCTTAACCATTAGGCCACCCCAGTTTGCCCCAACTGCTCTTGGTATTTCCATGTAGCGTGAAAAACCCATTAGGAAAAAAAAACCTGAATGCTTGGAGAGATGCTGTGGAACAAATATTGTTTTATAATAATATTTTTATAGGCGTAGGTGACTATTTGGATTTTTAGCCACACCAACACAGGCTAGAGTTTAAGTGGTTTTATGTGTTTTTTTCATCCACTATGGGCATATTTCCAGTGTTTTGAATGGATAAAACTCTGGGTAAATTGGCTGTCGTGAATGTGAATCTCCTCGGTTGATCCCTGAGAGGGACGCTGCCTCATTAGGCCACCGTGTGTGTAAATTCCCCCAGAAACGTGAGCCAGTCTCCTTGGGGCGCATAGCACTGCAGACCCAGCCGGCCGCCCGCTGTGGGTTTCGTGGCCGCTGGCTCCGTTTTCCAAAAGCGCTCTTCGAGTAAAAAGCCGTAGCATCAGCTAAATCCAGGTTCCTAACCCCCTAGCGCCACTACTGCGTCTTTTGCAGCGTCCCGTTACCTCTGCAATCAAATTATGAACCCTGTGTTGGCTCCCACAAACTCGCCTGCCGGTCATCGTCGAATTGTATTGTCGCTGTGAAAGCAGACGCTTGTCATTCGAGACGAAGGCGAAGGCTGGAGAATCGCAGGGACACAGTCTCTCCTGTGGAAGGCCGTCCAAAGAATGTGCGAGCAGCTCGCTGCCCATTTGGCTCGAGCGCTTTACTTTTTTTTTTTTCTCCATTGCATCAAGATTGTTTATTGTTGGGCTCTGAGCTCTGGGGCGTGCCCGCGTGTTTACGCCGCTCCGGGTTGGAAAAAAGCAAAAGAGGCCGCAGCTAATCAGATTTCCTTGACCCAGAGGGGAGTGGTCCTGCATGGGATATAGCCATGTTCGACATCAAGGCTGATTTTTAGTTTTGCTTCATTGAACAGAAACGATCATAAAACTGACCAATCGGCTCGCCCGGGAGAAGCATGCTCAGTACCCCACATACTTTCCACCCAGAGGTAAAGGCCTCGCTCCTCGCTGGCCAGACCAAAGGCGCTTTGGCTTGTGGGGAAAAAAAAAAGTATTGCTGACACAGCATTAACAGAGTCTCCTACTGATTTCAATCAGGAGATAAATATCAGTTTCAGCCATAAAGCCCCGTTGAGCGCCCGGTTGGGTTGGTCCGGCCTTGTGTTGGCCCCAGTTCAGACCGACGGCCCAATCCTGCCCTGGCATTGGTCCCGCTCGCTGGAGACTGCGCGATCGTTAATGGGCAGTGCCGCAGAGCACAGAACGCTTCGTCTGTTTCGTCTAGGCCACCGTGGGACTTGTTTGCAATAGTTATGATATTAAAGGCCTAATTGCAGCCAGTGAACCGCGCCTGTCCTGCAGCTGTACAGTTTGCTTTGGGTGCTGTGGCTCTGGAAAGCACCTTGGCGGAAGGGGCAGGAGTTCAGGGGGTCAAGGCAGCCGTTGTGCCGTTCTCCAGCATTTTTCTGGGCCATTACCACTGGAAACCCTTCTGGGAGGGTCCGGTTTATAACTCCCGCATTTGGGCCATGAGGCGTCCCTCTTTCTCTGGCGAGAGGCGGGCCCGTAATGGCTCGTAATTGCAAGAAAACACGGTCTTAAGTGCTAATCTGCAAGGAATTATTGAACACTCCCAGAATCGTTACTGCACTTTAATGAAGCTTCTGGGAAAAAAAAAAAGTTAAAACAGGGAATTATCTGGGGCTTTTCCAGCCCATTAATTTGATTCGTTAATTTGGGGTTGGATCGTGTTTTACTACCACAGCCGTACACTTTCGATTGTAAAGCTTGTTTCGTAATCTCCGGGCCTCGGCTGTCGGCTAATGCTTTAGTATGTGCGCATTTCTCAGTGTGTATGCGTCTCGTAGCTCTGCTCATATAAGGAGATGCATCAATCACAAGGTCGGCTGTTCTGATGTAACAACGCAGCAATGTGCTCTCGCTCGATATATCAGATGTAGAAATTAAACGTCTCTCGGGACACTAAACCAGACGATCTGATTAAATTGATTGTACTAAAGAAGTTTTGACCAAATGCGTTCCTCTTAATTACTGAGATTTTATTTTTTGTTGTATTTTTAAAAAAAAAAAAACAAAACAAGAAAATCAAACCTAAATGATGACTATAGAACATCAAGGACTGAGAAAGAGGTGGACAGGTCAGGTCCAGAAATTAAAAATCCGGACCAAGGTTTTGTTTTAACCAACCAGTTTAGTACTCTGTGACTGTGAGTTTTTTACTCAACTATCCACAGGAGTTAGGCTTCTTTGGATGAGCGAGTATTTAATACCCCAAGATCTCTGGGGTCTCAATAATCTCCCATCTCCATTTTACCAAATGTTCTCACTGTTTCTGAAGCCTTTCGCCTTCTCCTTCATTTATTTCTTTGAATGATTCCTTTATTATTTGCTTCGTTAAAGCTTCTTTCTTTAGTAACCTGTACATATGGTAATAAGTGGGTAGGCTATATCTCCTCCAGCTGAAATTCCTGTAGTTGCACAACATGGGAAAAAAAAAACAATTTGGTGCCCAGTGTTTACTGGCCGTGTTGGAGCAGTTTGGTCTGAGGGGATTTTTGGACTTAATACCACATCTAGCTTTTAGAATTAGCATTGCCGTATTTTTCACACTTGCTACTAACATAGGCATAAAATGGGGGGGGGAGGATTCGTAATAGAATATGATTAGTGCTGAACTGTGAGCTAGACAGCTCAAAGGGGCAACACAATGGGAGTCAAAGTGATGAGTTAAAGGCGCTTAATGGCGATGAGTCAGAGCAGGCAGCTTATCTGTGGCCCCAGGCCGCAGCGTGGCTGATGCTCCAAATGTAATGGCCACCCTATCTCTCCCACGCATCTGAGCAGCCGACCACCGCACACATGCCCCTCGGAGCCACCGGTGAGTCTGTGTGGGCCCTCCCCTCCCCCCCCTCACTCCTGAGTCGGGGGAAGGGGGGCGGGGGGGGCACATATGGAAGCGCTTGGGAGCAGCACGATTTTCCAGATCACCCCCCCGGTCTACCACACCACAACCGGCTGTAGGTGTCAGCGTTCACCCAACAATGCGAGCCAGACAGGATCCCGTCTCTGAAGCACCGAGAGGGCAAGGACGCCCCCGCCACCCCTCCTCCCCGGGCCGCGTCCGCTCGCGCCACCCGCTTCACGCCGGCCCCGGGGTCCCGTCACGTCTGGCCCCCCTTTGATCCTGCCGTCAGGATTAATCGTCCGCAGTAAGCTTGAGTTTCATCGCTCTCAGAAGGAGAGAGTCAACTCTGATTTCAGGCACAAAGAAAGCCTCTGGTCCCCAGTGGTTAGGATCGAAATGGGATGTCAGTCAAAACAATAAAAAAATGATATTGGAAGAAAAAAGTTTCTCGCAGTTGGGAAGCTGTGCCAAGTGGAACCCAGATGATTGCAATTTTCCTCTTTTATACCACTGTATAATAAGATACATGAGGCTTTTATTGGCAAATCCATACAGTCCTTAGACTACAATAATATCTGCCATGTGATGTGTGTTGAAAATCTAACAGAATACTGTTTCAGTCTTTTTTTTTTTTTGTTCAATGGTGAACCTGAGGGCTACATGTTCACGTTTAGGTCAAACTGTTTGCTTGGGTGGTCTGTCATGGGCCTCTCGTGAACCTTCCTCCTCTTGTGCTTTGTCTGACAAAGCTGTGATGTACTTCAGCTCTAAAGATTCTGGGTGACACTTGGTTCCAGGTGGAAACACCGGATCTCTAAGAGCATTGAGAATTTATCTAATTTACAAGGGTATGCATTTTTCTCTCAGGGATAATATGAAATCGACGTTTTAGATGAGTTTCAAACCACTGCATATAATTCTGTAGCCCAGTTGTTCTAATTTTTCTATTAAAATAACTACCCGAAGTAAATTGTTTTATCGAATTGTGGCAATGTTAATATTTACCAGCAGGGGGCAGGCGAACCACACTCACTGCTTTGTTACTTGGCAGCATCAACAATGCGTGTAGTAATACTTTGCGTAACTGTCTTATTGGTGAAAAAGCGTGTCCCTAGTAAAACCTCCAATTTCCCACTATTATCCGATATTATAAAAATATGATAATAAAGAAAGTTATGAGTGTCGAAATTAATTAGATTTTTTTAATCCATGCACCAGAATTATCTAAATGTCTGGACGCTGAACGCTTCAGTTTGACAAAGAAGTGTTAGACATTAAAAATTCTTGCTCGCATAATGTAATTAAGATCTTTTTCAATGCTAACAAAAGGGTAAATTAGAATAATGGGTAAGAAACGTATATAGAATAAATAGTAGGAAGCTATTGAATATGTAGACATGACAGGATCTTGCAGACCAGGGTGAGCAGTGTGTGCTTTGGGATCGCAGGCGTCTCTTGGCACTAAACAGGTAACGGGTGTGTCTGCGTGGCCGCCGCTCGGAAGCGTGTGCGCTCTCGGAAAGTCTGAGGTCACGAATGACGCCCCGTGCCACGCCAAGTAACTGGCTAGATGGACCTGCGCTGGGCGCGTTCTAGGTCTGCCGGCACCAGACTACAGGCTCGGCCCCGTGGCAATCCTGCTTTATTGCGGCATGGGAATTCTGTGGCTTCCCCTCTAAGGTTAATAATGGCAATATTCAATTAGCATTATTTCACCGTTTTGGAAATCACTTTGCTGTTTTAGGATTGTTTGGCCTAATGAGTCAGAATAACAGAAACGAAAAATAAAACACACAAAAAAATGGCATTTTCTGTGTAGTAAATTGAATAGATTTTTGTATTAAAACCCAACTTTCATTGTATTCAGTGCACAGTTTAAGGTCCAGTTTTCTGCTGGATTCACAAGCTTAGCTGATGGATTTTTTTTTTTTACTTTAGCTTATACGTGTGTCAAAGGGCCGGTCCAATCTGACAAGAACCTTCTCGAAATGTAAGGAATTTCCTGCGTCGTTACCCGCACGGCGCGGCAGCAGTCTGGGCTCAAAGCAAAGAGCCCCGTCTTTATCTCCACCCAGCGCATTTTTCCAGACCCAGGAGGGTTCCTTGGTTCTCGGGGGAGGGCCAGCCGCGCCTGCGGCCTTTCGGGGGCAAAGATAGGAGCTGTGCCTTTGCTGCTCTCGATAATCTTGAAGGACTCGGCTGAAAGGGAGACGGCACTTTGGGGAGCTCGCTACGCGTCAGTCATTAGCTCATCTGGAAATATGTACAATGCACGGTTCTCTTTACGGTACTCTTGTCTTTTTTTGGGACTGCGACTGTATGGGTGTTTATGCTGAACGGTTTCACCGGCACGCTGCTCAGCTGGCAGCCTCGTTACAGTCGGCACTTCACTAGTGCTGAAGGAAGCACTGGGCCGTACAGGAGCCGCCATCTTTGGCACCAATGTTACAAAGTTACTAAAACATCTCTGGCAGTGAATTAACAATGAACTGCCATGCGGCTGAGAGATTACTCCAGTCCCCATTGCTGGAATATATGTTTGATGAATGAGCAAGTGAAGGAAATATATCCTCTGTTTTGAGGCTTTCTTGTTTAAATATCCATAGACAGAGAGGCTCTGATTCATAACTGTTACTTTCAGGGCTTCTCAGGTGGGGTTCCCCGTGTGCTGCCCCTGTGTGCTTTCTGGCTTTAGGTTGGCGTTTGCTTCAGACCTAATCAGGGTTGTTTACAAAGCATGATAGCTGGTGATCTTTGTATCATAATGCCATGATTTATTTAACCCATGGCACTGGGTCTCACTGGATTTGATTTTTCATTCTTTATTTTTGGAAGCGAGCAGAAGTATCTGTTTGATTAAACAGTTTTACCCACTTTGGAAGGCAGGGCCTCTCCCTGTGGCCACATGTGGATGACCCATCCCTGAGTCACACGCCCCTTTATTTTGCTCATTTGGTAGATGGTTAGCAGCCCTGGCGGGACAGAGTGCCGGCTGCACACGGCAGAGTGCGTGGTGCGCTTTCCGCGTACAATACGCCTTTTCAGTCCCTCGCAGCTGCCCCACTGGGGCATCTCCACGCCCCGACATCAGGGGTCAATTGTGAGTGACCCCTAATTGTCGCAAGTTCAAGACTGTTACACATGCAAAGGAACGCGGCGGATTGGCGGCGATCAGCGTGTTCCCCACCTTCCAGGCCGATGTCATGTCGGTCTGTGGTGTTTTAAATCCAGCCAGGTGGGGAATTTATGTCAAGATGCCGGCGTTATTGTGCTTTAAGAGAAATGTGTCCTAAATATTAATAAACGGCCTAATTGTGGTTGACTGTCCTGGGAAAACGGGAGCCAATCGGCTGCCAGAGCTTCCCAGTTATGCACGTGGAGAACAGTGATCTTAGCAGTTAACGACATGGTAAGCGGTGCAGTTTGGCAGGAAGCAGGGCTGTCTTCGGACGGATTGCTCGCATTCAGGATGTGGGGCTGATGGTTAATCGCTGTTTTCCAGGCGAGGGGTGTCACTCTGGGGCTGCATCTGAGCCCCCTTTCAAGTCGGCAGGGTCTACCCTCCCACTCAGAACCCTTGTGCCTGTGTTGTGGTCTGCAGGCCACTCAGCCCCGGCCGTCAAAAACCCCCCCCCCCCCCGTCCGCGAGCGTGTGCTGCCTTTCATGGCTCAGGGGGGCCCGGGTCTGAGGGGGTTGAGGGAGCCCATCCGTCTCCCTTCACAGAAACCCCGCCCCCCCTTCCCCCGCACCGTGAACCTCAGCTCATATCCCGGGCCGCCCCTGTGCCGCAGAAACTGGGAGGAGTTGCCCCCGCAGTCACATCCAGGAGGAGATCTCCACCTAATCAGCTCCATGCCCGGCCAGAATGCCTGCAGCAGCCCGGGAGTGGGGCGTAATGAAACAGGAGATGAAAGAACCTGGAGACCTCCGCCCACCTCCGTCCGACTCGCCCTCTTCTGCTCCGACCGCCCCCCACCCCCAGTGTCTCTGTCAGCCATATCTTCCGGGGACATGGGGGACACTGTCGATGGGCTCCTCAGTCTCTTGCACCCCCGGACAGCCCTCGCGATCTGGCGCCCTTGCAACACTTTATGAACAGTCTGTCCCACTCTGGGTTGTTCCATTCCCTGCTCCCTTCCCCCGGATTAATACAGCGGAACCCGCTTATATTGATCATGGTTATGGTGATCAACCGCTTATATGGATCAAAAAGTTTGGGACAGTATCATTCCTGTACACATATTGCATAATAATTGACATATAGTAATCAAGAAGTCCGCTTACAGTATTCGTTTTGGGTCTTTTATACATGACAACATATGGAAAAAATTAAAACTACGCTATTTATTTTTAAAACTTTTTTTTTGATAAGCCTACTTTGCCCTGCGGTAACCCGTCTGCTTCTGCTTAGCTACCTGAGGCTAATGCTGCGCGCACAGAAAACATGACGGGAATTCATTTTCTCTCAGTGACAAATATAAGCTCTTCAAAGCTTATGATAAACTACCAAAAACGAGCCAGCGAGATGCAACGGCGAAAGTACAATATGCGATATTTCATGTACAATATTGTAAGGTTTTGAAGCACCGAGCAGAACAAGGAATCGCAGCAGCGAATGAAAACGACGAAAGGCGGACTGACTTAAAGCTTCTCCTTAAAGGGACCACACAGCAAACTACAATAACACGTAAACCACGAATGACCGGTAAACACGGGGAAGTTACACTAAGGACGGTAAGGCACACACGCGGAGGGTAACTACACGATGGCCCAGACACAAGGACCAGGCAAGAATCGAGTACAACCACGGTGAAAAGCACACGTGACAATCGGCCATGCAGCCCAAGAACCTACACTAGAAAATACAAACAGGGGCTATATGTATGCGCTCACCAGGTACGCAGGACATGCAGATGCCACCGGTGCTGCGGTCTTATAGCGTATTTGAATTCTAAATAGTTCAGTAATTTAATTTGTACAGTATTGTCTTTTGAAAAACCCTTTGAAACAGCTGTACTGTATATTGGAAGAGTCAATAAAATTCTGCAGATAGTGATGCTGTCCATTTTACCTTGTATAAATGTAATAAATATACAAATGTCAATTAGATGGTAATCGGCTTGGAACATAAAGAAAAAGGGAAAAAATGGTTATGATCGTTGGCTTATAGTGATCAATTTCACTATAAACGGATTCCACTGTACATCCAGTGACTGCCTCCCCAGCGCTTGCCGCCCCACTGAGACTGTGAGCTGGGGGCACCTCGAGTAGGCCACGTACCCTCACCGAATGAACATGGGGGGGGGGTCAAGCTGCAGTGCATTGGCGTTTAAGCTCCTGGTTTTATCGTGTCCATGCTGGGACATGGAGGCCATTGTGAGGCGGGCACATTTTGGGATAGCACTGCCAGTGTGAGGCGGGCACACTTTGGGATAGCACTGCCAGTGTGAGGCGGGCACACTTTGGGA
>JABFEA020000050.1:19729313-19745171 GCA_019775915.2 Cyphomyrus plagiostoma
ATTGCAGTACACTATATTGACCCCCAGATGGCAGTATAATATGTGGGGAAAAAATAATACTGCCATCTGGTTATTTGCTGCCGACAGCTGTTAACCTAAAGTTACAGTACACCTCTGGGAGGCTTTCATCTGCAGCAGCTTTATGACACTTTATGAATGTGCAGAGTTTTTAATTAGGCCGTTCCAGACAGCCCCCGAGGCTCCTGCAGCGCCACTCAGTCTCCCTGCCCGCCCCCCTCCCGCCCGCCCCCTGCAGCACAACAAGCCGCTCTACTCCTTTGAAGACAACGCCGACTACGTGTACGACGTCATGTGGTCGCCCGTTCATCCCGCGCTCTTTGCCGGCGTTGACGGGATGGGCCGTATGGATCTGTGGAACCTGAACAGCGACACAGAGGTGAGGCTTCTGCCCTCAGGGCCCCGACGGGGACGGGCTGGGGGGGGGGGAGCGGGACGGCGCGGGCGGGGGGGCGGAGCGGGACGGCGCGGGCGGTGGGGCGTTCCCTTCTTTGGGCTCCTGAAAAGAACCACAGCTGGCTTGCCGCCAACATGTCATCAAAACAAAAACAGGCACTTGGCCCTGAGCGTCTCCCCTGAGCTCCTCTCAGATTGGCCGCCGATCGGCTCGCCGCGGCCTATCAGAGCCACAGTTACCCACAGTCCCACAAAGTTAATAACGCAAAGGCGTAAGGCAGCCAACGTCAATATTTATATATACAGCTGGCATGAAGAAAGCCATTTTAACAGCTCTATTAACACTGAATAAATACATTTCTTGACACATGAACTACAATATAAAACACAGTTGCCAATTAAAAATCAGTTTTCACTTCGCAGTAGACAAATATGTTGAACGGTATAATAAAATAGGCTGTTATTTGGGTAAACAGTCTGTCTTAGCCGTGATTGTATAATGCTGGAATAAACTGCACTGTACGATAAGTGTTACTGGTAGAATCTTGCACTCGCTGCCGGACGACGAGAGGAGCCCGGGGCGCCGGGGCGCCCCGGCCCCCTCCCAGGGCGCGGCCCGCGGGGGGTACACGCACGCCACCCCCCCCCCCCCCCCCGACACCTGCAGTGGGGGGCTTTGCTGTGTTGAAACGGCCTACGGAAATCAAGGGCCGCCCTTACGGGAACGGAGTTAGGTATTAATACCGAGGAATTTGTATGGTGTAGTAATGCCACATTTATGAAATTAAGGGTGAAGCAGCGAAAATGCACACGTAAAATTAATGAGTGGAAATAAATTACAGAGCACTTTTATCATGAAGCACAGCTCAGACGGACGTAAGCTAATGTACTGGACACCGTAGCAGTGATAGCCTTAAGTGGAGCATTTACAACATAGTGATACTGCAAAATACTTACGTCTATTAATGTAATTATACACTATATAAAGCAATTTCTAAAAGATGTGTTCATGAAACACCACTATAATAGTTACAGTAATGATGCTGGATGATTTTGCATAATTAAATTTTATTGCTGTGTAAGATAAATAACATATAGCAAGATGTTTCAGCTCAGGATGGTGGTGTGGTTGATTGTAATGGAGGATACACACTCAGTTCAGCATACTGTACAGATGCTCTTCAGCTGTAGGTCACATGGCTGCAGGAGCTGCCTGTGTAGGCAGATGGAGCATCCGGTAAGCATGCTGAGGTAGGGTGCTCAGTCACAGGCCGTCGCCGGGCCCCCGCTTCCCAAAAACTGCCCCCCCCCCCAGCCATCCCAGGTTTAATCTCCGGCACCAGCAATACCTGAGTCAAAGTAGGTCAATTGACAACCTATCAGAGGCAGTAAACTCGGCCCATTGCTGCTGGAACGGCGGGAGAGATCTGGGATGCGCCATTTTGGAAGAGAGACCCCAGAGCTGGTCGCTGCCGGCGTTAGCCGCTCGCGCCTTAGTGTCCCCGGCAGCGGGCTTCACTGGAAACGGTGACGCCTCGCCGCTCGGCTTGTAGCCGCTTGTACCTGCCGCTGTCAGCTGGGCGGTTATGCCGTTAGGAGAGAAAATACATCGGCAGCTTCCAGTTTGCCTGTGGAATGGCCAGACCCCGTCTCCTCATGTCACATGGTCGCAGTTCGGCCCTTCTCCCAAGGTGCCGCGTCTCCAACGCTGCTCTTGGGGTCGTGAGCTTTCGGTTTCCACGGTGACCTGCTTCCCATAACCTTCCCATGTGGTCAGTGTCCTGCGGCGGTCTATGACTCTATACCATGCCTGTCCCTTGGGTGCTGTGTGTGTTGGGAGGGGTGAGCATATTCTACAAGTTAAAATCCCACGCTGTCTGTACGTATGGTATGCATTCTGTTATGTCAACCTCCCTTTGTTGCTCAGTGGGTGTAGCGTCACAAGGTTAAGGGTTTAAATCTCTTCTCTATTGTGTAAGTGTGAAGTTTGCATGTTTTCTCCATGTCCAGTGTTTTTTTGGATATGTAAGGATATGTAAATTGACAACGGTGTGTGATTCGGGTGTGTGTGCCCCGTACCGAACTGGCACGCCCCCTTCCCCAGCTAAGCAGTTGGAAAACGGACAGCCTGATTTAATATCATCAGCCACATATGGCACCCATAACGATGCCAGCTCTGGGCTTCAAAGGCGCTCTGTGATTGGCAGGTTCCCGCTGCCAGTGTGACCATGGAGGGCTCCCCCGCACTGAACCGTGTCCGATGGGCACCGACGGGCAGAGAGGTGGCCGTGGGCGACTCGGAGGGCCGTGTCTGGATCTACGATGTAGGAGAGGTAAAGTAACTGCTGTGGCCCCATTACAGACAGAACCTCAAGTCCTTCCAGTTCAAAGACACACAGTTAGGTGACCTGGAATCTGTGCATTGCCTACTGTTTCTGAGCATATTGATGAGAAATTTTATTATCGCACACCCCGGATTTCTTCGGGGAGTGGAAATTCCAAGCTCATATTTTCTATGGGGGCCCAGAATTTCTAACTTAATTCAGCCCTGACTGTATTAATGGTTTTCCAGGATGGATGGGCTTGTAGGGAACAAGCCATTAGTATTTTATTTACTTTCATTATAATATAGTGTTCAGAAGTTGTTCCTATATGAAGTAAATGCATTATTAATTGAAACATTTTAGTTGTGCCATTTTTACGTAATTGAGAAACACGTGTAAAGCACATACATGAACGCATGTCGGGCAGCTCTTCCAGCACTGGCTTTACACGCATGTGGCTTCGCTATCTTTAACCCCCACCTCACTGTAAATGGAGAGCGCGGGCACGCTGTGTGGTCCCGGCTTAACGGGCCCCCGGGGACCCTCAGCGGCCCTCAGCGGCCCTCAGCGGAGCGGCTGCTGCTGAATGGTTTGATGAGTAAGCGATGCCGCATCTAGCCATCTTCCCTGCACGGCCTGTTGTCAAAAGGCTACGTCGCTTACATCACGTGAGCATGAGGCAGGGATCGGGGCAAATGTAAAACCCTCAAGTGCTTGTGTAAAACCAGTTGCCTTAAATTCTCTTATAAATATGCTCATGGATGAGCATCCACACTGATGACAGTCTGGGTGCAGTGGCCTCACGCAGCGGGCTTACACATTACACGGGCTTCTGCATTCTGTGTTATGTGCGGCCTTTAACCGATTTCTGTTCTAAAACGGTTGTGCGCTAATTTAGTGTTTAAGAGCCCCGGGCTGGAAGCGATTGCAGTGTGTCGATTCCTTTCTGAGTGTAATTACAGCCCGCGGCGTCTCCGCCTGTGTGGAAGCTGTCTTGTTGTGTCGGATTTTCACAGCTCGGGTTTCGGCGAGGAGCTCCGGCACAATGGCACGATTCACAGCAGTCAACATGTAAATCCAGCTGCAGCCGCTTGTGCCTGGCACAGTAAGGCCTGGCATGGTATGGCCTGGTGCCAAAAAGCCTGGCACGGTAAAGCCTGGCACAATAAGATCTGGCATGGTAAAGCCCGGTGCCGTAATGCCTGCCATGATAAAGCCTAGCATGATTAGGCCTGGCACGGTAAGGCCCGGTGCTGTAAAGCCTGGCACGATAAAGCCTGGCACGGTAAGGCCCGGTGCTGTAAAGCCTGGCACGATAAAGCCTGGCACGATAAGGCCCGGCACTCTGATTGTACAGGGGCTGCCTTTTGGATAGCTGGGCTCTCCAAATGCAGAATTACTTTTAAAAAGGCCGGCCAAAATTTAATTAAATTAATGTTGTGCAGCATGTGCGTGTCGTAAATGGCTTGAAATGAAGTTGTCAGTTTGGGTCTGCGAGACTGATAGAAACATTTTTAGTTGAAAATGTTAAGCAGGATACTAATATACATGGCATCGGCAGTACCGGTAGAAGGGGCTTGTGTTTGCTTACTGATTAGCTAGGCTTTGGTTCTCTCAGGGTTAATCCATAACGGGGATGGGAAATACGCCTTTGAGGGAGCAGCAGCGACAGCGTAGATTAACAAGTGAGACCCAGAGCATTAAATGGTAATAGTTTAATGGGGCAAATCTAAAGAGATCCTATGTGGGCTGGGGGTGTCCGTCTGTCCAGCAAAGAGGACAGACCTCTGGCATGATTGACAGAGGTACAGGAATGGGTGGCAAGGGGCACGAGAGCAGGGTTATGGACCCCAGAGGTACAGGAAAGAGGGGGGTACAGGAATGGGCGGCATGGGGCACGGGAGCAGGGCTATGGACCCCAGAGGTACAGGAATGAGGGAGGTACAGGAATGGGTGGCAAGGGGCACGGGAGCAGGGCTATGGACCCCAGAGGTACAGGAATGAGGGAGTTACAGGAATGGGTGGCAAGGGAGCAAGGCTATGGACCCCAGAGGTACAGGAAAGAGGGGGGTACAGGAATGGGCGGCATGGGGCACGGGAGCAGGGCTATGGACCCCAGAGGTACAGGAATGAGGGAGGTACAGGAATGGGTGGCAAGGGGCACGGGAGCAGGGCTATGGACCCCAGAGGTACAGGAATGAGGGAGGTACAGGAATGGGTGACAAGGGGCACGGGAGCAGGGCTATGGACCCCAGAGGTACAGGAATGAGGGAGGTACAGGAGTAGGTGTCAAGGGGCACAGGAGCAGGGCTATGGACCCCAGAGATACAGGAATGAGGGAGGTACAGAAATGGGCGGCATGGGGCACGGGAGCAGGGCTATGGACCCCAGAGGTACAGGAATGAAGGAGGTACAGGAATGGGTGGCAAGGGGCACGGGAGCAGGGTTATGGACCCCAGAGGTACGGGAATGAGGGAGGTACAGGAATGGGCAGCATGGGGCACGGGAGCAGGGTTATGGACCCCAGCGGTGAAGGATCTGTAGGCCTCCATTTGAGCTGTCGTCATCTCAGCATCCATCCAGCAGACCACCATGAGTCACAGAGCCTCATCGCACTAGACACGAGTACAGAGGTTTGGCTGAGCCGTGCGTGATCCGCACCACTAAACACTCCAGCCTCCTGGCGTCTGTGTCGGGGGGGGCGGGAGCGGGGGTGGTGATTGAACAGGACCTGGCATGATGCCCGTTTGTGCTCCCCGCAGCTGGCTGTGCCTCATGCTGAGGACTGGACCCGCCTCGTCCGCACGCTGGCGGAGATCCGGGCCAATAGGAGCGACGCTGAGGAGGAAGCAGCTTCGCAACTGGCAGGATAAGGGGGGGCACCCTTGTCCCCCCCCCCCCCCAGCTCAATGCTAGACAAGCAGGCACCCGGTGGCCCCCGCACGTATCGAATCCCCCTGTCTGCTGATTACAGCCAAACCTGCATATTCACGCTGGCATTGCCGTTGGTCGTAGTTTCCCTTTGTGCACAGATCCTCCAAGAGCTGTTTTTAGTCATTCATTTTTTTCTTTACTGCTACACCAGCCAAACATTTGAAGAGGTTGCCAAATATTGGTACGGGATCCCCCACCCCAACTCATATAGTGACTTTATTTAGTACCGGGAAACCTCTGCCGAAGCTCATATTTAGAGACTGCACTTGTGCTATTAAAACTAGATGGTCCCCGCGACAACAATGAGCAGATGGGTGTCGCCAGGCCGCGTGGGCACGGGGCAGATCTGGGTTGCATTCCTCTGTCACATGTGGGCTTGCTGTGTTTCACGCATTGCTCCGCTCCGCTTTATGCATGACGCACCTTTGTGGAGAAAGTCCTGTTAGCTAGTTCTGTTTTATCTATCTATCTATTTATTTATTCATTTATTTTCGTGCCCGGCTGGTTTGCTGCCTCAACATTTCACCTCAGCACGCGAGGATCCCAACTGCAGCGTACAGGACGGAGCTCGCTGTGGATGTGATCCGCTGAAGAAGAGATTTTTTTAAAAAATATATTTCCTTTTTTTTTTCCAATTTAAGGAGTGCTTAAGTTATTCTTTCTTCTGGTTTGAATTGTGAGGACTTCTGCTTTCGTAGTAAATTGACAGTGCGCTCTGTTGTACTACAGGAGAATCAAATTCTTGATAAAAGTTTAGTTTTCAATGTTGACGTGGACGTCTCTGTGATTTGTGCAGGCTAACATGTAAACAGATTCTCTTACAGCTTTCAGAAGTGTAATGGGCATTAATGCATAGAAAATTACACAGTACTGACTACACTGACGACCCCCCCCCCCCCTTTAATGGATGTCAGACTAATGCAAATCAACGTTTTCCTGTCTCTGCATGGCATGTCTTTCCCTCACCGTGTTAAGTGCAGCCCCCACCTCTTTGGCTGGAGAAAGGCCTGGATTTCCTGCCACTCCCAGGGCCTGCTCTCCGCTCCTGTCCAAGCCGTGCATGCTGGGTACTTTGCTCCACTCCGTCACACTGTTACTGTGAGAGCTGACAGGAGGTCAGCCCACATCAGCGTCCCAGGAAGGACCACGACCCTCCGTGTTCTCTCTACGCTCCCCATCCCTATCGGACTTCACGGAGCCTCCTGGCGACCTTTCCATTAACCGGGGACTGTGGGGAGCCAAAAACGTGCCTGAACGCCAGGAAGCTCTCCGGGGGTGAAGGGGAAGAGAGGGGTTACGTACGCTGGTCTGGGCAGGGGCCAGGAGCGGAGAGTCAGTCCCAGGCAGCTAGGTTTTCCACCCGGGGCCAAGCAATCAGGCCAAGCCAGAGAGAGAGAGGAGAAAGGCAAGAAACAGCTATTACGGCTGGCATAAACAAAATGCTGCCATCAGCTTTCAACAAAGAAAAAAGAACGAAACACTAGATGGAGAGCACAAAAGAACCTGAACCAATCCTCCATACTATGCTGAGAGCACCAAGGAAGGCTGTGGTCGGGGCCTTTGGTTGAGTTCAAAGAGACGACTTATCTGTGCCCCACAGCGGCCATCAACACGGGGTAAACATCAAGTCCTGGGAGAGATAATCACATTGAAAATCACCAAAGGTAAGTGGATTACTTTCGCTGAATAAAGACCATCTAGATTATGAGATACAAATAATCTTAATTACAACAGAGCTGTCCGTCCGCCGGCCAAGTCAACGTCAGCCGCCCTTTGACAGCTAACAGCCAGGGGAACCACTTTCGCAGGTAGATTCGGTTTGATCTGACGACCCGCCGGCGCTGAGACAGAGCGCGGCTCTCGGATGGGGCGGGCTTGGCGTTCGCTGCCCGGCAGGGTGCCTGCTTCCTCGCTCTCTCTTCAGCCTGCAGGAGAGCAGCTGGCCCCCGTCCCAGACAGTGTCATGGTGACAGCATGTTGGCTGCTCTCTCACAAAGAGATCCAGACCACCTTAGCCGTTCCAGTCCAAGGGCAGGAGGACTCAGTAAATATTGACACTCGTCTGGTTGAAATGAAGAGGGAGTGGGCATCAGCAAGAGCTCTTCACTTACAATTGATTAAACTTTAACAGTGCTAATACAAAAAACAAAGCAACTCATTTGTGTTGGTAAGGGCTTTTTCTTGTGCTTATAGTCTATCTAACTAGATCCCGCTTAGCCCTGCCCTGTTAAATGAGAAAACAGTGACTCTGCAATGTTAACACCACCATCCCTTTATAGCTGATAGTTTTGTAAAAATGCAGGCATATGTATGTTGTGCAAAGCAGGAGTTACTCGACCTAACATAACAAACCTTGATAGCTGCGTTTGCGGTATCTGTCACTCCTTACTCTGTCCCCTGTTTTATGTCTTTGTGAGTGAAGCCCTGTTTAGGTAGTAGGAACAAAATGCAAGCCTGACTGGTGCTCCGGGCTAGTGTTTCCCGACCCGGTCGTCCTATGTCTTTGCCCCCTCCCGGTTCCCTGCAACGCAGTCCACATTGTTTCCACATTGAGTGGGAGCAAAAACGTGGACCGGTTGGGGGTCTCCGATGACTGGGCTGGGATACACTGCTCCAAGGCGGAACACCAGGAAGCTCTCCAGGGGTGAAGGGGAAAATGTTATTTATAACTTAAAGTGTGACCTGATGTGTAACAGTATGTTTAGAAATTCATCCATCCATCTCCTAACCGCTTATCCGGGTCAGGTCATAATTAAAAGCCATGGGTATATTACACTTAGTATCATAAAACTTCCAGCCCATCGCCCGCCCCTCCCCTGAAGTTGCCTTCTTCACTATGGTGCTGAGGAACCAAAGCCACCTGTAGGGGGTGCTCAAGAGCAGCTAGGAAATGGCCCTGCTGCCGCTCGGAACTGAGGCAGACGGAGTCCGATTTTGTTCTCGTTCCCCACAAATGTGGCCGCTGCCAACTGGAATCCTCTGATATCGTGCGGCCTGGGGGCTGGCGGGCGCTATTCGGAGGGAGTCGGTATTCTGTGGCCAAAGCCGGAGTTGATCTTTATGCTTTATACTTTTGACCACTCAAAACAAACATCTTAACTCAATATTAAAATGAGGTAAGGCATTTCTCTGAGCGTAAAGGGGACCGTGCACAAATAATTCCGACACTGGTTTCGTGCCTGTTTATGTTTCAGCACACGTGACCTTCCCAAAAAGCACGACGTGGCCTCCATGTCAGACATATGCCAACATAAAAAAATGTAAAAATCACAGTCACTTCAGTTGCCAGTTTATCGACCCATAGTTAGATGCCTTCAATTTTGGTGCACAGTTCAAAGACAATTAGCTTGCTTTGCGATTGCGAGTTAAGTAATCTACCAAGAGAGTGGATGTGTCGAGGGAATCCATTACATCACACGAGGCGAATCCATTACATCACACGAGGCGAATCCATTACATCACACGAGGAGAATCCATTACATCACACGAGGTGAATCCATTACATCACACGAGGCGAATCCATTACATCACACGAGGCGAATCCATTACATCACACGAGGTGAATCCATTACATCACACGAGGAGAAGGAGGCCTCCGCTTTCGAATGTTTGGCCAGGAGGAATGTTGCGACACAAGGGCCAAATGCTTCCAAACGGCTGTTTACAGCAGTTGTTATTCATATACTTTGAAAATAAAAGTATCTGCTGATAACTTCAATCATACTTCCGGGTCCCAAATAGGGACATTTTACACAAGATGAGTTTGACCCCTAACCAGCTCTGAAATCCCTATACCATGACCCCTCGTTCACAGCAGAGGTGGAAAGTTCAGGTTCAGATAGTACAAATCCAGACCTAGACTTTGTTTTAACCAATCAGTTGAGTACTCTGGGAATGTCACTTGTTATACTCAAATGGTTGGTTGAAACAAAACCTTGGTCTGGATTTGCACTGTCTGAACCTAAACTTTCCGCCATTATCTCACAGGCACATGCAGAGGATCCGTCTCCAGTGTTTACAGTAATAGCTATGGGGAGATAAATGAGTCACCCGTCGACGCGGAGCCATCTACAGGGGAGCTTGCTGAGTCTCCAGGGTGACGCCGGCCCAGGGGGGCGGCAAGCGGAAGAGTCTCGCTGGAGAGAAAAACAAACCATTTTAAAATTCAGGCCCTCCAAAAACCAGCCTCAGTCAAACACACTTTTACTTCTTGCCTTTCATATCCTTGACTTGTTCTTAATATTTTCTTAAAACTCCTACAGCCAAAAGAACTTCAATAAAGTATATTACCTGGTTATAAAAAATTCAATAACTAAATAAATAATACCAGGTTAAAATTACAGGAATATTAACCAACCATCTCTCGCTATTTTAATATTTTTATATTTTTATATTTTTGGTTGTTCTTGTTATTTTTTCCCCTCCGAATTTGGGATTCTCATCACCTCTCCCAGTTCCTAGCTGCCAGATCCACTTTCCCTCTGACAGCACAGTACAGGGATCAGCTTGGAACGCTGATGGAAATCCTGACATGCATTCCAGGGTTATTCCACTCTGGGAATATTACGGTTTCATCCCAACCAGCCAATAATGTAAAATCCCGACTTCCACAAAACCTCATTTATAGGGTCGAGGCCCATTTCTGGAAGCGGAGACGGAGACGTTAAGATGTTGAAACAACTGCCACAGCCTGAAAAAATGAAAGAAGGTCGTTCTGCGGGAGCAGGCATGTGGCCCCGTCCCAGAATTCCGTGCGGAGCCCTTCCTCCTACAGAATTACCCAGAAGCAGTCAACGTGGCCGCTATGCATGGCCAGGTCTCGATGACACCAACAGCGGTCCCAAGGGTCACCGAGGCATGCCTGTAGAACACACTCACACTTAACCCTCTAAATACAGACATTGTGCAGGACGGTTATGAAGGTGCTTCTTTGCTGGGCTTTGAAAAGTGGGAGAGAAAGTATGAAGTGAGGGGCCACAACATTGGGGGGTGTGAGCATGTCACTGAGCAGCGTCAGGCTGACACACTCCACCCTGGGCCTGTCTTGGGGCACCACCCAGATGCACCCCACCTTGGGGACCACTAAGACACACCCTGCCTTGGGGCCCCGGTCAGACACATCGCACCTTGGGGACCGCTAAGACACACCCTGCCCTGGGGCCCAGCTCAGATGCACCCCACTTTGGCCCACGCTTAAATATACCCTGTCTTGGGGCCCCACTCAGACACATCCAGCCCTGGGGGCTGCTCAGGAACACCTGGCCTTGGGGCCCCACTCAGACACACCCCACCTTGGGGACCGCTAAGACACACCTTGTCCTGAGGCCCAGCTCAGATGTACCCCACTTTGGCCCACGCTTAGATATACCCTGTCTTGGGGCCCCACTCAGACACATCCAGCCCTGGGGGCTGCTCAGGAACACCTGGCCTTGGGGCCCCACTCAGACACACCCAGCCCTCGGGGCTGCTCAGGAACACCCAGCCTTGGGGCCCCACTCAGACACACCCAGCTTTGGGGGCTGCTCAGGAACACCCGGCCTTGGGGCCCCACTCAGACACACTCCACACTGGGGCTGCTCAGACATACCTCGCCCTAGGGCCTAGCTCAGACGCACTCTGCCCTGGGACCCCACTCACAGCCACTCTGGATCAATATAGAGAATGCTGACCTCATGTTTAAGGCCCTCGTAAGCTTCGGTCCCCCCCAGGGAGCCCGATGCCCCACTAGCCCCGGCGCTGCCTGCGCGTGCGGTGGACTCGCCTCCATGGCGTCATGGGCCGTCCAGCGCCTGTCTCCGTTTTATAGTTTTTCCATTTGGCACTGAGTCTGGTCCAGAGCTGGAAGGAAGAACCCCGACACATATACGGACCCGAAAAATTACACATACATACATCCATCCGTGTTTGCAAGCCATCCAAACCAGGGCGGTTTGGCTGCATTAATTGCATTTAAAATGGTGTTTTCTCTGAAATGACCATATAAATAAAATGTTGAAAATGAGGCAAATACAGATCCTATTTCCACGTGCTTCGGTAAGGTCCTCGTTAAGACGGGGAGGTCTCTCACTGGCTCCGCCCCCTCGCCACGGGGCCTGCCTGCCGCGCTTGGGTGCCCGCACCCCCGAGCCCTCTCTGCCAGCCGCTATATATTAAAAGTCAAAAAAAAAAATCCAAAGTGCCTGGCAGCGGCTCCGCCGGCACTTCAATGCCGAGCCTGGATCGCCAGGCACTCTAATTAGACGACCGCAGTGGAGACAGCGGTGGGAGACGGCGACCGGCGGCCGTGTGGGAGCTCGCCTGCTCCGTCTACCACGAGCCGCGGCCCGATGGGCGGCCTGGCATGCGCATAGCAGGCGGTGGAGAGGGGGGGCGGGTCCTGCAGGAAATGGGGATTCGCACCGTGATGTGGGTGAGGGGGGGCATGAAAAGCCGAAAGGAGAGTCGCGGGTAATTACCACGACTGTGCTATAAGCAGCACAGAAACCTCGTGGTAACGGCAAGGTTAACACCCTACCGTAACCCAGTCTGTAGAGATGTCTCGGCAGGACGCTGTTACTCCTAGATGACAGGGCGTGGTGGCATTCCCCATAAACGGAGTGTCATCCCCCATATTTATTCCCCCACTGCCCCCGTGGCACCGCCCCACGAAGGAGCAGGGGGCAGGTGTCCCCTCGGAGGACACGTCGGAGGGATCTCCCGCAGCACGGAGTCCCCCGTGGTCTGGCCTCGTCCGCCCTAAGCTGCCGGGGAGGACGACCCGCTCAAAAGGGACAGATAATATCAGCAGGGAGGAGGCTTGTCTACCTGGCCGGGTCCGTAAGGCCCCAGCGCTGCCTGACACCACGCACCGCCCTGGCACGGGCAATTTAACCGCTTGAAGTGTGTGCCAGAGGCCAGGGGGGTGAAGGGAGAGGCCGGTATAAGGAGGTCATGGGAGAAATCGGTGGGCATTGGGCACCAGAAGGGGGCGTTGGCGAGCAGAACCCCCGGCAGCATTTTCCCGGCAGGACGGGGGGGTTGGGGAGGGGGGTGTGTAATTAGAGGGACAAAGGCAGCTCTGTGTAGGGGTTCGGCCCCAGGAGCCAGACGGTCTGGTGCTGCAGCAGGACTCCTGTAGTGAATGCCCATTGTCTGCGGGGGGGCCGCCCCGGGCTCAGCATTCTTCCACACGCTCACCTTGTCCCCCCACCATCGCACTCTGCACTCCCACCCCCCCCAAAGGCATTTTTTGACCCCGAGACAGAAAGACAGGTGAGCCCTGCTAACAATGGCTCAGGAAAGCTTGGCGCCGTTTCATCCTGGGGGTTGGGGTGGGGGGGGGTGATCAGTGAGTCGCATGCATCTTCAAATTGGTTGGAAATGCAGCATTAAACTGTTGCAGCGTGAGTTTCAGTTTTCGACTAGCCCCCGCCGACCTGCCTTGATGGCGGCGGAACCTGCCCTAGTTATAGCTCCGGGGCTGTTGCCCTGGTTACGCTCCTTGTCCCTCCTTGTGGACTGTTTACACCAAACAGGCACGCTCTCCACGCTCAGCCTTTCCTGCCCCTCAGGAATGTGGCCTACGCATCTCTTGGGAGCTGAGCTCAATTCAGCTGCAAAACGGCGTCTCTGGATTTCACAGTGACCCCCACCAAAATGGGCATAGAACGGGGACCCCCCCCCCCTGGGGCAGGGCGGCGTGCTTTAGCATCCAAATGATTTGGGGGGGGCATTGTTCCCAGGGAGAGCGGCCAGTCTGATGGTCCATTGGTAAGCTAATGGGGGTGTTATAAATGGATCCCTTCTCAGGACAGGGCCAGGGGGCAGAGTCAGTGACTAATGGGTCATTTTGGGTGCTAATGAGAGCCCTCTGTTCTGCTTTAAGTGGAACACAAATATCACAACTCCAGCAGACTGCAAGCCGTACCTGAAATTAACAGATATGAAATCGGACTCTAAACTCTTTCTGAAAATGTTGGTTCTCACCATTATAACACCATTTTCCATGATAATTGATTTCCTGATATTTTTTTACCCAACAAAATATTCAAAGCAATTGTCATTAAAATGACAATATCAAGTTAATAGAAGACGTAATATATACCTATTGACAGCAAAACGGTTTTTTAATTTTAGCGGACGGCAATGAGTGCAAGCGATCAAGTGTCTTTTTGTGTCTTTTATAAAAATGAATTAAATTGAATTGATTTTTTCTCACCTATGAATGACTCATGATTAATCATTAAGCTCATTTTTTTTGGTAAAAGCAGAACAGAGTAATGAAACACCTGATAGTTTTCTCGGGTGCGTGGCAGGCTGCGGACTGAAGGGGGCGCTAACTCCGCTGGGAAGCTGAAGGCTGCATCACACTGTGGGGTCTGATTCCCCCGTAGCTGGTTCTGCACAGCATCAAGGGGGCCTCGGAGAATCACCTACAAGGCGGGTGTGGGGGGAGAGTTACAGAGTGCTGGACAAAAGCTAACGAGCTGGCAGGGGCACCTGTCAACTCTCCGGTGACACGCCCGTGCCGGGACTGTCACTGAGTAATAAATTGGCACTGCGAGTTAGATCACTGCTATGAAAAATAAAGAGCGATACAGAAAACATTATACACAGGAGCGACTGCGCTGCGGCTAAATTTAACATATACATGTCACATAAATTTAACCAGAACCTGCAAAAAAAACGTATTTCTGCCCCCATCTACAGTAACACAAAATTACTTAAAATGATCACCCTTAACGTTTAAACTGTTACAAATGAATCTCTGGAGTAGTCGGCATCAGAAACGGACACGGTGTTTAATGCCGTGAATCAGCATCGCACGAAATCCACGGGCGGGTTCAGACAGGAGTAAAACTTCGCTTTTAAACGCTTGTCCTTTTAATTTCAAACTTAGGTCATTTCGGCATAAAACCTGGCCGCCTTCCGTCTCCGTGCGGTGAAAGAGGGGTATTTTTAGTGCGGTGCTATCTCTCCCGTTGCTCCTAGCTACCAGCGTCGTGCTCAGAAGGCCGCTGAGCGCAATTAGATAGAAATCAGTTTCCATGGATTTGCCGCTATGCCCATGCTCCGGAAAAAAGGCATTTGCTGTTTGTTTTTTGTTTTTTTTTTCCCGGACCAAATGAATACCGAATTGTTTGCGCCTTTCCATTTTACGGGAACTTATTAGATGACATTAAAATGTATGCATATTTAAAAGTTCATTCGCCGTCCAAAACTGCTGACCACTCCTAGGAAGAAACATAATTGTTAAATTGGAGGTATGCTTGAAATAGAACAGCAAGGAAACCGATGCCCCCCCCCCCCATTAAAAATCACATTAATCAAAATGTGGGGTTTTCCCAGCATTCTCCATACGCTGAAAAATTTGCAGATATTTTTTTGCCCACGCTATTTAAGGCAAATGAAAATAGCAGCAGAATTAGGTGGAGAAAGTGAATATGATGCATTTTGAATGGCTGCGTGATCTGTGACTTCATTTTTGACAAATATAAGACTTGATAAGATGACTAACATTGCTGTGCAGGTAATTAATGCAAATGGCCGCTACCAGTGCTACGTGGGGGAATCGGGTACACCAGCCGATTTGGTTTTAACTGAATGAAGTTTACAAAATAGAGGACAGCTTGTTGAAAGAAAGAGAGCATATTTGATTACAAGTGACAACATCAGTGGGGGCTGATAAATCCTGGTAATTACAAGGCAAGCTGATCTCCGGGGGGGGGGGGTTACTAGCTGGTGGTGAGACACGCATGAACTGATAGCTGGCTGGGGACATCAGGGTGGAGAGCCGGCTGTTGCACCCCCTCCCCACGCACACACCATCACAGGAAAACCGCGGCCTTGTGCCAGAACATGACAGCACCCATTATCCACTAATAATCATTCCTGTGTTCACCTTTCAGGCCAATGGGGGGGGATTAACACCCGGACCTGAAATTAAATTAGAAGAACGAGAGTGGCGACGCTGTCGTACCCAGACGCGTGTGAAAAACGCACCACGCGTCACTTTGTTCCTGATACCGCCTCAGTCCCGTTCCAGCGGCCGTGTTTTCCCGTAACCTGGTCCGTCGGCGAGGTCCAGAGGGTGCGAGATAAGCATCCTGCCAAGATCTCTGGCAGCGGACCGTGACGTCTTTACCAAACGGTCATTAGGCCTCGGGAGACTTTGAGAGATCCGATTTAGAAGTGCCTGTCTGAATTG
>JABFEA020000050.1:19745271-19762976 GCA_019775915.2 Cyphomyrus plagiostoma
CCTCCCCCCCCCCCCGCGCCCCGCGCCGCGGGGGCGGGGCGCCCCCCCCCCCCCCGGCTTGGTGTCTGGGGAAAAGAAGGGATGAGGGTCATTAACACTGCTTCATCTGGATCTAAGCCCAGCCCATTCCTCCCAAAGCCACCTTCCTGTGGAAAAACCCACTGTCGGGTCTTAGCTCCGTGACATAGACTGTGACAAAGACGGTCACAGAAGAGGGGTCACCAACAAGAAGGGACCCCAGCATCACAAAACCAGGTACAAGGACACAAAGAGGAGAGACAGAAACAAAATGTCCAAATGCTCCAACCAGACCTGAGCTGCTGTGGCTTTAATGACCATTTTACATGGATGGATGTTTTTTTTGTCCCTCATAAAAAAATACATTTCTGTTTAAATAACTGCTTTGGAATGCATGCAAACAGTTCCGTATCATGAAGGTTCCCAGACGTGTGACACGTGAAATGAATGGGCTCCTTTCTCCGACGTCAGAGACGGAGGAGAGTCAGGAGGACGCAGTCCGGGCTCACCTGCCAGGGTATGGCGGCTCGCCGGGGGGCCGCATGTCGGAGTCTGACCATGGCGGGAGCTGGGCGCCAAGCTGCCGGAGAGTGAATGAGGGGCGGGCCGGCAGGTGTACAATCCAATGGCCAGCGTGTGCCCACACACTGAGCCACACTGCGGGTTTTCATTCCACACGAATGAAAAATTATATTCTTTTAAAATCTATACATGAGGGAGAGGCAACACACATGACAAAATCACATGACAATACATTTAAGTTTATACTTCAATACTTTCCCTGGTTACTTGCAGAAAATAGAGCATCAGATGCACATACTTAGCTAGTAAAAACGGATTGTATTTCTTTAAAATCTGTGCACAGCTACGTGAAGATACATGAAGCCCAGTATCTGAAAACGTAGAAGTCTCTCCCCTCCAAAAGCAGACGTTAAACCACAGCTATCCTACCAGGCTTTTTATACTGTAGCTTTCTACCTCCTCTCTGAACAGTCACTGGATAGTGGGTAGGCCGTGGCTCGGTGGGATTGGGGTCGGTGTCCATCTCCAGAAGGTTGTGGCTTTGAATCCCGTACCCAGCAGGTTAGCCATATCCTTGTCAGGTCTGTACGCACTCCGGATATTCCCTAAGCCCAAGCTTTGTTGAATTATGTATCGTGGCACCACATTAACTTATAAAGGGAATATTTGCTCAGGCCTGGAAGGGAAGCAACATTCCAAACAGTGCCCACAAAGCATCGATCGTCTCAGGCGCACGCACTAAGCAACGCCAGTGGCTGTTTCGGCACAGTTAGTGTTGGCGTGAGGCTCACGGGCACGTAACACCGGAGGCGGACGGCATCGTGATTCCTCGGCGCCCAGTCGGGAGTATGACATAAGCGGTGCAATTAGCATTAGCGGCACGCGCGTGTGCACAGCGTTTACAGTGATTTTTACGGTCTTCCCCGGTGCCACACCCAGGAGCTGCGGTGCGGGGCCTATAATTAGGAAACAAGCCGATTAAACGAGACGCACGGGGCGACACGAGCAGCGGGTACCAACGTTCTCGTGGTGCGTGGCTTCCATGCTGCCTCCAATATTCTGTTATTGACGTTAATGGAAGCAAGTGCCGTGGAATGCTGGGAAATCAAAACTTTAACAGTGTCGCGTCCGACCGCGAATTACGAAAAGTCCAAGTCCGCACGGCGCTAAATTACAACGGAAGGGTCCTGGTGGTTAAAAATAAATGGAGTAAACTAATTTGGGTACGGCGCCTCCCGAACCCCCCCTCCTGTGGAGTAATAAACAAACCAAACGCGGGGTGAAGAGAGCGAGAAGCGGACCACACAGAAATAGCGCAGAAACGTATCATTACGCCGGTTCCTGAGCGGCCATGGCGACGTGCAGATGTGAGGGAAGGCTGGCTGAAACTAGCGAAAGAATTGCGCGTTTTTATCACTGCCACAGCTCGATTTTGTGAGGCTAATTAGAGCCCCCGCACAATCGCACCGTCGTCCGGCTACTGTTTTAGCGTTAATCTGAGCCATATGTCCTCGCAATTCTCTTCGGCATGAAAAACCCTCACTGGCTTGAGTGTGATTGAAAGCGACAGGAAAATATGAACTTTGTGTTTTGCTTTTTCGAAAATGACCAATTTTGTGCTGCCCAACGCTACTTCAAGGCGTTTCTAATATTTCAGCCCAATATTTAATTCTGTTTCCACGGGACGCTGAGTAGGTTCTCGACAGCTGCGGGGTCAGGGGCACGATGCACAGGCTCTCATCCTAGAGCAGACATCGTCCTGCCGTGTCAGTCACGTAGGCGACGAGGGCTTAGCAGCCGTTAATGGCTTGCATGTGTGGACGGATCTTTCAGTCGATCCATTAAGGTGGCAGGCTGGGTGAATTAGGACTTGCATGGTCACTTAAGTCAAAAGAAACACCCGTAAAATGCTTCGTTCATCACACGTTGCTGTCATAAACTCTGCTTTATTGGTTCATTATGAGTAATTATTATGTAATCGGTTGCTCTACCTGGGAGGGCTCAGGGTAAATGCAATGCTCAACAGCATGGCCATGCATTGACGTATAGTGAGGTCCCCGTTACATGTATGCACCTGAACGCTGTATTTACACATGTAAGACACTGTCCTGTGCAGTTCAATTCTCTCATGTAATGGGAGTTACACACACTGAGCTCTGAGCCCATAACCTGGTCGTACCTGATGCAGAGACTGACCTCTGTGAAGCCCAAAGAAGCTGTCATAAGACAACCGAAGTAGTCAAAGGCGTCCTTGTACACCAACCCCCGCTATGAACGATCCTGGGGGCCTTTGGTTCTGCATGTGCATTCTCATTATGACAAGAAAAATCACCAAAGGGAAAAAAATATATATCAATGACCTGGGGGATCAAGAAAAACAAAGACATTAAAACGGGAGAAAATCAAAGCTATCACATCATTTCAAACTCATCAATTATGTCTTATCTGACGACCTGTGCTGGGCGTCGAGGTATGCGGGGCTGACAAGTTTAATTAAGGGTGTTATGGGGCTCTACCTCTCTGCTGACCTGTCGGGGGCCACGCGGGGAACAGGCACCACCTCAAAAGCCTGTGATCACTGACAGGTACAAAGGAGAAGAGCTCGCACAAAGGCTCCCATGGCACAAACCCACCTTCCCGCTGCTGTGAGAAGGCGCCTTCTGAAGGCAATAGGGCAGGCTTTGTGTTACCATCTCTTCATAAGCCCTGGGTATGGACACGGGGAGGGCTGGGGGTGGGGAGGTGGGGGCACGACACACAATGGACTCTGACCCACCTCCAGTGCCCGAGTCGTTTGGCTACCTGGATGAGGGTGGATCTTGATTGGCTGCGGCCAACCTGTCGCCCCATGGAGGAACGCGACAGAGGCAGAAAGCGAGATCATTATGACAATGGATTGCTGTCAAAGGCATGGGCAGAGGGCTGACACATGAGTGTTTGTGCATTTTAAAGGCAGACAAAGCCCACTCCAGGGAATTAGCTCAGCCTTTCTAAGTGTCCTGCCGCCAATCTGATGAATCTGTTGAGTCAGATTCGTATTAAAATTCCATTGTGAAAAAATTCCCTTTCCGTGCATGATCCCCTTAGTCATTTTGACTGGGTTTAAACTTGGGATTTGTAACTTTGGATAAACTTTGGGGACTCACACAGAAATACCATTTAATTATACACTACGGTCTTTAATTATGCAGAGGCGCTTGCCAATCAGTAATGTGTGGTCCACATTTCACACTCCATCATTTATTGCCCAATAGCAGTTGGTTGTGAATGAATTTAAGTCCCACCATACATTCCTGGCAGTTTATTATTATTTTTTTTCCTGAGGAGCTAACAGAAAGTGCCAAGAATTAAAACCAGCTCTTGTCTGCATGAATGGTGTTCCATGCATCCCCCCCCACCCCCCTCACCCCGCCAGGGACCTTGACGACATTCTGCAGAGTGTTAGAATCATGGGCCCTTGTCTGAACCTGCCTGGTGCTGAAGCCAGGTGTTAATCAGGCAGGTAAGCAGTCAGCTCTGCATTCACCCCCCTCCCCCCCCCACACTCCATGCTGCAGGTACCTGTCACTTCCCTGTGGGCCCCCAAGTGGGCCCCCAATCTGGCATCATGCCACCTGTCCGGCGTCATCTGAGTACTACCAGACCCCCCTTGCTGAGGCCCCACTGGCTCACAGCGGCTGGTGACCATCCACCCCCCCCCCCCCCGGCAAAGGGGGTGGGGGGGCAGGCGGCTTGCAGCCGGAGAGGCCAGACCGCAGCCCAAAGCGAGTCATTGTGGCAGGACAGGCGTCTGCGTGCAGGGCTGTTCTGGACGGCCAGGCTCACAGGAGTAACTCACCCCGAGCCGCGGAGCTGGCAGCCTCTCACTAGGAAGAAAAGCGAGGCCCTTTTCTACTCTTTTTTTCTTCCTTCGGTGTTTTCAACCCACTCTGTCATTTTTCATTTCCCCAGCCTACATATTCAAAAATTGAAAACCGTCTTAGACGGCTGCCTGCATGAGATTTTACAGCTCCTGTTTTTTCTTTTCTTTTTTTTTTCTTTTAAACGCCGTCCCTGTCCGATGCGTGAGGAGCTTCTACACTTTCGTAGCACTCTAGCCACAGGAGATTAACTCAAGAAGATAAGAAGAAGAAGATAATTCTCCGTAGGCCTCGGTAACAAGCGGCCGGCTGAATAGATGGCCCTCCCCACCAAAGAGAGCCAAGAGGCCCGTCCCAGTCGATGGGGGCACACAGGCACCCGTCTGCTCCTGGCCGCCCTCTGACTGGCAGGCAGGATGCCGGAGAGTTCTGTTCTTTTCCGATAGACGCCTTCGAGTGAGTGACAGCCGGGGGCTCAGATTGCCGCCATGTTCACAGCTCTGGGTTTCTGAAGCGGTGGGTCGGCATGGACTCAACCCAGAGACAGAAAACAGAAAAGGTTCTGGCAAAACCAAATAAAGCATCCCAGCAACCCAAACTAAACTTTAACAGTGAGATTTGTAAGCTGAGTTATGCTTTATGTCCACTAAAATACATCCACTAAAATAAAAAAACTTAAAATGCTACTTATATTAAGTTACCTTGAACACAAATTTATATGGATTAACTAACCCCCCCTCTCCCCCGAGCCCAACAGTGGTACTTCAAAGAAAAGCAAACAAAGATCACATGCATCACAACTCCCTGAGAGAGCTTTGTGGCCCTAGGGGGTACTTACCTGTCTAAGAACTTCAGCCAGGTTGTAGAGAACGATCTCCTCCTCCAGGGGGCGGCCTGCTCAACGTCGCCTAACCCGGGGCGCCAGCGGGGCGCCATGGAAATGATCAGGTCTGGCGTTCACGTGCCGTCCACCTCACTGTCATACCATCTTCACAGCACATCCCTGACATCCCTGCCACGTCCCAGGGATTGGGGAGGGCGGGGAGGGGGCACCAGTCCAACAGCGATGGGAACAATTATCTTTTGCATCTCCAATCAGGGACAGCACCTATTAAAGTATAGCGTTGCAAAGAAATAATAATCAGGTACATATTAGAAAAGAAATTACCGGTATGCAAGGACTGCTCAGATGCTGGTAAAATGAGCCATGTGCGGTAGGATCTATTTTTACTGTCCTAGTTTCCTTCACAAACAGAAAAAGCTGATAGCTTAGCTTAGCTGGTGAGTGCCCCCTTATCCTTGGCTCCGGGCCGGCCGAGCTGGATCTTTTGATCATCCAGGCCGTTTCCAGAATGATTTCGTCCCTATGGAGAGTTTCGAGGAGCAGCCTCCAGAGCAGCGTAATGGGGCGAGCTTCGCCAAGGCAAATACGCGCCCCTACGCGCGCTACCCCGTAAAGCGGCGGTGCCCGCCGGCCCGCGGCCACAACACAGGCCTTCATTTATGTTTGCTGGGCATCGAGGCAATAAGCGAATGCTCAGGGTCGACACAGGAACTGAACGCGCTACGCAGCCTTAAAATAGCAAACCTGCGAGCTCGACGGCCTGAACTGAAGCGAACCGGTGAGTCACAAAACAAACAATCGCCTGCGTGGGACTGTTTGATGGGGAAAAAATACAGTTTCAAAAATTATTTGAAGCCGTATACATAAAAATAATACACTCTGCCTCTTGAACATTCTATGTATGAACAGATTAAAAATTTAAATAATGGGCTTTGCGGAAATGGCTTTCTCAGCTATTTCTTTGCACACACTCTCCCACGAGGGATGGACAGGTCTGCTAGCTAGAGCAGGACGTCTACCTCCATGGGAGTCACATGACCAAACCTCTGGGCAGGTATTGCAAGCTCCCCTCGGTCAGGAAAAACAGGACGTTAATAGCCAGGATGAATGCGAATCGGAGAGGTGCGTAAATGATCTCTTGTGCTCTTTAGCTTATGTGATCATTTTAGGAACCCAGGGTGTCCCCTGCCTTGTAGCCAGTGCTTCCTGGGATAACCATGTACTAGATAAGCCTTTTGCAGGATGACTGAATGGATCTATGAAGTGGAGAGCACTGCGAAGATTATGAGGCTAGAAAGTTGCCTGTAATGTATATGTTTCAAACACATTTCAAAAAGAGATTAATCAATGTGTCTTCTTACCTGGGGCTGAAATACCGCTCTGCCCACTAAACCCTTAATTTCCTGGTCCAGGATGAGGCGGCCGGAAGGGTTAGCTGGTTGGCACTCATGAGGCAGGGCGAGCGGGGTCACAAGGTGGAGGAGACGGGGGAGATGGACGTGGAAACTCGCACGCACTGTTCCCAGTAGGTCCTAATGACAGGCCGGATCGTGCCCAGATAAAGGCGATAGCATCGCATTCCCAGCATGCGGCACGGGGCCGCTCCTCTCGGCTCTCCTCCCGACGAGCTGGATGGATCGCTTCACAGTTCACCAACTGGGCAGAGGCCCTGGTGAGCTTGGGGGGGGGGGGGCTTTTACAACCATCCCCTGGGGTTTCCGGGCCTCGCTGGAGCTGCGACGGCTGGGCGGCGGAAACGGGAAGGATGACGTCAGCTGCCCCGCGGCTGCACGGAGGATGCATCACAGACAGGCCAAAGAGCACAGACTGCCCCCCCCCGCCACCCATCCCCCCAATCTGGTTCTTGTAACTGCCGGGCCAAGTACAGCAGGCATAATCAGAAAGTAGTGAACACACAGAAGAAGAAATCTGCAGCTGACCCTTAGTGACTTCAGCACTAGCCCCTCCCATCCAGAGTGGTGTAGATCTTTCTATTGAGCTCTACATTGTTTGACGGAGAATTAAAGCCGCTGAAGTGGGAGAAGGTGGACCTGGCGCCACCATGTTCCACTGGCAGCGGTGTTCACAAGGACGGGCGCAGAAACACGACGGCGGGAAAACGTTTCACCGTAAACACGCCGTTAAACAATTAAATACTCGGGATGCGATTCCGAAAAAAAAAAAAAAGAGAGAAACTGAGAATTCCTAATCGTTAACAGAATTCTTAACAGTCGGCGAGGAACTAAATAAATGCACGTGTAGGATTACAGCTGAGGAGACCGGTAGTAATTTAAGACCATCTGACGTCTAGAGCCATTTTAATTAAGATGTTTTATGAGAAGTGGAATCTAATAAACAGGAAAAAATAGAAAAAGAGGCATCTTAAAATAGCTCAGACGGCTACGCTATACACACATTAACATTCCTGAAGGCCACAGCTCACAAGGTCCAGCTAGACTGAATCTCACATCTTACCCTCTTTGAATGAGTTCCTAACGTCCATTTTTTTGGGTCAGTGACTTCAGACATGTTACATTTTTCTCAGGTTTTAATTTTGCGTCAGTACTGTAGGGACAGCGCAGTCAGAACGCAGTAACTGGTATCTCTGGTTCTGCTGGGTATCGGGGAAGAATGCCTCCAGGCTTTATAGGTGAGCACCTTCAGGCTGAAGATCCTCTACAAGGCTGGACATGATCGTACGTGAAGGCTCATTGTGTCTGTGATGTTTTTATGGTTTTAGTCGAAAACCGAGGCAAAATCCTATCAATGCCTCTTGGCAGACTGAGGAAAAATGTACGTACTGCCTACACATGGAGGCTGGAAACCACAGGGAAAGCCTTCCTCCCTCACTAGATGGCAGTGCAGCCTTTACATAAGGTACTCGATGCTTGCGGCTATACCAGCATGAAGCCAGTCCCAGCACTGGAGCTTCATCTACTCCCAGCCTATCAGCCGAGTCCTGAAGTCACATAGAACCATAATCCGTCAAAGCAGAACTAAGCCTCATTGTTTTGTTAACAAAAAACACTTTAATCAATTGCACCCTCCTTTAGGTTAATTAAAGAAAACCTTATATGAGGCACATCTGACGAAAGAATCTTTAATTCATTTCTAATCACCTGGAGAGAACGGTTGTTTACCAACAGTTCCAAAGTGCCGTCGTGTTTGAAATAAACACTGGCAGCAAATAACAGGCCACTAAATTCTTGGTGTTTATGGTGATGACTGAACCCTAAAACCTCTGTGCTTGTGTCTGAGGGCTTTTGAGGGGTTGGGCTGGGTGGAGGAGGGTGAACTTGGAGGAAATTGGCCACTTGATTTTAGTTCATTGTGCGATTAAAACGCTTTATGATTAAGAGGCCGGTCTTAGAACTCGATGCGTCCAAGCTCTCCTCTGCAAACAGGGTGTGCATGTGAGACTGAACCGTGACCATGATGTTCCGGAGATCCAGTGCCAGTTCTGGCATCGTCCCGCTGGATGAATTCCTGCCTCACATGCTCTAGCGGCGTCTCTTATAGAATGATAAACAACCAGGAACCTCTGAATACAACCTAATGACTAAGGAGAGTTGTGCACTTGGAGGAAGACGGTCAAACCCAATCAAGCATCCAAGGTATTCAAAACACCATATTTGGGTATAATGCTTGATCCAGAGCAGCTATGTTTGAATCAGATTAGGGCTGAAAGTGCTGTGTAAAGAAGGACACTCCTGAAATGATAGGATCCAAGCTAAACCAAAGAAAGAAGAGCGGGACTTAATTTACTGTTCCAGCTATTTGTTGAGTTCTACTGAAGCCATGTCTGCTCTTAAGACACGTCTCCCGTTGATGAGGTCGCAGTCTCTCCATCCCCTCAGTTACTAGCCGTCAGCAGTTGGTGGAGCTGTAGTTATTCTTTCCCAGCCAAGGCGGTCGAATTCCCCCAAACCGGCCAAATCCCTGATTAAACTCACCCCGGGGTGTACGCGTTCACCACGCTGCCCTTCCATCCAGCCTCACCCCCGCGCTTGAGGCCCCACCAAAAGGGCTCCGTACCAAAGGCCACCATTCAGGGGTTTATGATGACGCCATTCGGGACGGGGCCGGTGTACGGAGCGATCCCTTCAGGTTTGCAAGAATTCATCCATAAAAAAAGAAATTCTAATCAAAACTGAATCAGGGATTGTAACTTGTCCTCTGCAGCTGCGTGCGACAAACACAGAATAAATTGCATGACTGAATTTCAATCCATTATTCCACGCCGCGCTCATAATATTCATGCAACCCCATTTCAGTCTTAAAATAACAAATTTCAGTACCTTGTTGCTTGCTAAACAATACTGTGGCAGGACATTTCCATTTTATACTCCATAATAATCCTTTAAACCAATTCTTTTACAATCATATTGTGTCCTTGACAGAACAATTATACATATTTTTTTAAGCAAATAGTAAGAACTGAAGACTACTGTGACTATTTTTTAGATCTAAAAATAAACATACCTGTTTTATTTTGTTCAGAATATCTCAGACACTATTCAGAATATAAAACGCCATTTTAAAAAAGTACAGACAGCGTTTCAAAAAATGGAAACAAATTGGTTGATGTTAATAATAACTTTCAGACTATCCCATCCCCTGACAGGCTGTCAGAAACACCTATGTCTCTACCAAAAAAAATCCACTAGCCAGCATACAGCTCACATTAAAGAGAAACCTAATTAGCTATGGCATAATCATAATCATAAATCATAATCGCCACAATGCAAATGAGAACCATGCCAGGGAATGTCATAGATAGACACAAGCACACCGGACGATGGTTTGTAAGTGTAAATGAAAAACGTAATTCTGGAGACAGAAACTGAATTAATTTTAAAACAAAAAAAAAAAACAGGTCACTACAGAAATGAGAAAACAAGAAATATCTTCAGGGTAAACATTTATAACCTTATAGTAAATTTTTATGTTACATTTTATGATATAGAGTGGTTATTTTATATTATGCATTTCTGAACGCCACTACAGCGTGACAACACTTGTGGCTCAGAGCCTTGCAGTTTATTGTTCAGCCTTTATGTACATGAACCTAAGCAGTTAGACATGTGCTGAGCTGGTGGGATTTATATATCAAGGATGCAGGTTTATTTTTCAGAACTGTGTTGACAGGACCATAGAGTTATTGTATCTAAAGGTCCCTTTTAAGAGTCAAAAACAGCAGATTTTTCATGCGATAGTCCAGTTTGACTGTTTACGACATCAGGCGTTTGGATTTTCTCTTTCCGGGCAGTGCTTCGGCGTAGTAAATATCCCTGTAAGAGAAATTCCTGCTCAACAATGAAAAAAATAATACACAGGTAGCACATAAAAAGATAAACAACAAGGAAAATTAGAGACACGGAACAGATCAAAGACTCAGTTCTCCACATGTGCTGTTGATGCATTAATTGAGGGGAAAACATCAAAGCACTATTAGGGTCATTTATAAAAATGTTGGCCATGCCTGGTGCTTATAGTTACATAGTTAAGATGTGGCTTCACTTCATTTAAAGTAAGGAAGATGATTCAGGTTGTCTTCACTTTCCATTGATTGACTCACTGATATTGCACAACCGTTTTATGATGTTACTCCAGCATGGAATCCAGAGAGAAAGACATTGTCAGTGTAGAGAAACAGAAGGTTCAACATATACTCTATTAAGTCAAAGTGCACGGCAATACAGGCAGGCGGTCAGAGGTCAATGGTCTGCAAATGGAAACCCAGTGTCGAAAGAGCGCCATCAAAACAGCTGCGCAGACTAAGACTTTATAGTCAAGTACAACCCACTGCTCAACTCATCAAGCTCAGCTGTTGCAGTCCAAGCAGCCAGGGGGACATGAGGAATCGGGATGAATTAGCCCACACCTCGTACTCCATTAACAAAAAACTCTGATGCAGCGGCACCTTCCAGCAATAAGCTCCCGCTTCCTGTGGATCTGCCTCTTCTGCTCATAGCTCTGCTTCCAGCATGACTGCTTTGATGACACTGATATCATGGCCTAATCACCAAATCCAAACCTGGGTAGAATACCCGAAAACAACACCTGAGACAGCATTTTCCGGCTCCGTCAACCTTTCCCAGCAGAAGAAGCTATGAGTCACGGTGACAGTAACTTCTCCATTGTGTTAATCCAACACATCATTGAGTGCCTTTACCTATTCAAATCATAATTACTTAGTCTACATTTATATATGTAACTCAAACAGCGAAACTTCCATCTATACCAGAGTAAAACATCTATCATATCTACACGTCACTTGAAAGCACTTCCAGATGCAACGGGGCAATATTTATTGAAGAGACAGTAGAGCACATGTGTATTAGCTATGCGAAATTGCGTAATGATGTCCTGTGCAAATGGCAATAAGATTCAACAACATACGTCTCCACAGAAGGTCGACAGAATGAAAAGGCCACATAACAGTACACACTGTTTAGGGATCCTTCTTATTTTCACAGTTTTCCTAAGTAAACTAAGCAAAGGCTGCAGTTCCTGCACTACACTGCTCGGCTGTACACAGTGCTCCAGAATTCACGCTATTTGTACATGACAGCCTGCTACCGCAATTAATTAGAGGGAAAGTTCCCAAATGCCAGAGTAAGCTCGGAGTAAAATGAACATGCTTTGTTTGTGTAACTTTAATAAGCGACAGAAACTACAGATAATGACAAAACAGTGCGCGGGGGGGGGGAAACGTGCCGTTCACACTTGGCCTTTCACACTTGGACTAGCACTGGAAACTTCTGGGAAGTGCGGAGACCTCGCGACTGAAGTATGTCGCCGCTGACTACACAGCGTCGGTGTGTTTCACAGTGTGATTCCCCCAGCCATCTGGTCCAAGTTAACTGTAATATAAAAAGCTCATTCAAATATAGTGAGAGTAGATGCAAACTTGGCATCTCCCGACTCTCCCGCAGCCCGAGTTCAGCTCTAGACATTATATTAGAAAATGCTTCACACACCACAAATACAAAAAGAGTATGGCATGACTGCTGATAATATCATTTATAGAGTAAAAAAGATCTCTACCTGTTTGTAAAAATTGGTGGGTATGACTATGACGTCATCCAATAAAGTCCAAGTGCCCCCACAGAAACACAACCTCAGTGTTTCATTAATGGCTAACAAAGTCAATATGTCTTGTTGTGAGGAGAAATACCGGCATGCGTCTCCGTGGCGTACAGGACGAGTCCACAGGCCGCACGGCGCGACTGGAGAGTCCACCGTTTCATCAGTGGCGTCTCAGACTGACCGTATTAAAGGAAAATGGCGGCACGGGCAGGCAGACAATTTGTGAAGGTGCGGAACCATTAAAGGGCAAAGGCCTTCAGGAGAAACCGTGTGAACTCTCCGTACACGAGAGCTTTCTTCCCCTCCTTTTCAAGGTGCAGTCCCACATACTTGATGCGTCGATGGGTAGTGCTCTGGCCCTGACATCCTTGGGAGGAAAAACAAAAAAAACGAACAAATGAGATGGTCAGGATTCGGGGGGGGGGGGAAAAGATGACTGGGTTATCGGGCTCCAAGCAGAGTTAGAGGACGTTATCTTTAGATGGCAATGCGCAAACTGGCGCCAGCCGTCCTCATGATCATGTGACATGCAGGGGGTATAAAATGAGATCCTTGTGACAATGGTTTTATCCACTGTCATCTCCAGAATCAGTTGTGGTATAAGAGCACTCCAGGAATCATCTAGTGAAAATCTCATCTTAAAAGAGACGCTTGTCGAGGAATCAACACCTCTCCTGACTATTACTTCAGGAGAAGGGATACAATGAAGCATTGTGCACGCTGAGAGGACGTGCCGCGGGGCTTTTCCTTCGGCCTTTTCAGGAATGTCCTTTCAAGGTTCTCGGGACATTCGCCGAGGCGGTCGTACCGAAGGCTCGGCCTCCGAGTGCCGCACTCCAGCTTCCCGGCAGAACTTCGGGGAGAGCAGGGAAGAAAAGGAAGCCGGCAGTTCACACTTGTGGGTCCGGCGGGATGAGAGTGCTGCCGAACGCCAGGTTGGCCACATGAAGAGGGCCTCTGCTGACCGTCACGGCCGCCCCCGAACTGACCAGACAGCGGGATATGGCCAGCGGACGGCCGAGCAGAGCGGTGCGGCGAGAGAGGTTTGCTCTAGAAAGTTCTCAATGGACTACCAGCACACGTCACGTTGGCACAACAAGCTCGGTTGCCCACGGTGCCCAGTTCCAGCAGTGAAAACATCAAAGAGTGATATTACTGGAGAGCTTCTGATGCGGTTTGAGGAAGCTGGGAAATGCTCTGAGCAAACAGAACTTCCTCCTGGCCCCGTGGTCATTCTGGGAATCTTGTTCACTTCTTCAGCTTGCATACTATTTGACAGGCAAAAAGAAAAAAATAGGTTTATGCAAAAACTATACTAAAAATAATTCTTGGTCGTAAAAAATATCCAATGACTGTCTCACGCTTTACTGCTTGTTTGGGCCTGGTTTTTTCAGACTATAAACATGAGTAATTTCAGACAATTGGACTTGAACTATCGTAGGAAAAAAGAAAAAAAAAATGCCCAGCTCCTAACTAGGAAGTGAGAAAAGGACACGGCACACATATCGAACTGAAGTGAACATGAACAAATAAACGAGAGCAATACGATGCCAAAAAGTCTCAGAACAGTCACTGCATCATAATCCTTAGTAAGTGCGTTTAATAAAAGCTGGAGGAAATAGCATATTTCCATAATCCTGTAGCAGACATGCCATTTAATGGGACATGACAGCATACTAATGATGAGAGAACAAACACTGAGACAAAACGAAAGTCGATAAGAAAACAACCTGCATCTTCCACATCTGATAGGAAGATGGAGTCTAAGGATTCTTAGTGGAAACCACTCGCAGGCCATACATCTTGGAAAAAGACAGCTCGAGCTATTTGGCTCTTTAATGAGGCAATAAATATACAGCAACAGAGTAACACTAGTTTTATTCCAGTCCTGCTTTTATATTATCAGCTTTTATGTACCTGTCAACACTTGAGAACAAGCTTTTCCTTCATCTTTTTATCTAGTTGGCTAATGTACAATCAGCATTGTGTGCGTCTCACTTCATAACTTCGCTAAAAGTTAATATTCCTCCACTTACGGTGCTAGAAAAAAGAATGACTGAGTATTTGCTGACTTTTTTTTCCTCATATCCACTATAAAAAAAATAAAGGAAATGAAATATTATAGTCTCAGAACAACCCATTTATAATAACCTGAATAGCCAAACCCTAGTTAAGTCGAACAGCATTGAGCCAATTAACCCTTTTAATGTGGCTATAGAGCGGCAAATCTTTTCATTCAGGTGGAACACAGGTATTTTAATGCAGGGAAAGCCAAGAAAATGGCATAAAATGTTATAATGCATTAGATATAAGGGCCTAAACATTATACTAATTAGCGTGTATACAGTGATTCATTTTTATTTGAAACTGTGGTGGATTCATTACCAGTTTTCCAAGTATAGTGCGTACAATGTTATTCATGTTATTTTTAACCTCGACAAGGATTTCACTGTACTCTTCATTATACCGTGCAATAAAGTACATTCATTAACCTTTAAGAGACATGAATAAACAACCAACCTTTTTAATTACCAAACCAAAATCTCTCAATTAAATATTTTAATTAAAGCTTTTAAATATGAACATTTAAATATGTGCATAAAATCAGCCGTAATGATCACACTCCCCGTGGTCTGGAACAATTACAGTGGAATTTCTTCACTCTCCTCGTGTTGCACTGCACACGGTACATTTCAAAAACCGCCAAGTTAATGTCACATACACAAGGCAAAACGAGGTCATTTAAATCAATTAGGGAATTGCGAATGTGCAATACACCCATACACCCATTCTTCTCGTTTATTGTTTTTGCCACGGTGCTCAAAAGCATTAATGCCATGGTTTCAATCATGGCCTATTCAGGTATTCTTAGCCGAATGTCTTTGGTGAACCAAAATTGTTAAAATCTGCATTTTTTCAGAAGCATTCTTGTATTTAACGAAATAGCTCAGGGTATTCATAACTTTCCAGTGCGACTTGAGAAGTCTGCAATAAATTAATACAATTATCAATCAGAATGAGTATCACTGTGTAATCCTTTATTCTTATACATGAAGCCAAACAGCTCCTTCCCAGGTTGGTGGTAATGTTTGCAGTTGAGGTCAGCATGTAGAGCTGTGAAAGGGCCCTTTCCAAAGGCCCACCTTGCCAGTCAGCTGGAAAGCCACTGGAAGGAGTGTGGACTACCTCAAAAGACAAGAAACAACTGGGGAAAAAGCCACCCTAAGATGGCAAGGCCCCACGCTGCCACACCACAGGGGACTCAGAACAAACACACAAACTAACGTGGATCTACTTTAAGTGTTAACAAAAATACTCCCTCAGATCAAAGTTTATTTAGGAAATGCACAACAGTACACAACAGACAAGGAACTGTGTTACAAGGAAGCCAAATGTCGTAAGTAGAGCCAAATTTTCTGCAGTCACAACACAGACTACCCACCGCTGTCCGATCTTGGGAGACTATGCAGGGCACAGCGAGTTTGGAGTCCATTAACTACAGGATCACTGTGCTGTTAGGTCACATGATTCTGGCATCATTTCTTGCACAGGAACAAAACAAAAGGTGTGTTTCTGGGTGACATTTGACACCTGATGCTCTGATGCTCAGTTCTCAGCTGAGAGCAAAAATATCTGAGGAAAATGAAAGCATCTATAACACTAAATATAGCACTTGTCAATTAAAAAGAAACAAAGTTCACGTTTAATGGTGCCGATTACACCGAAACAGCCAAATGCATGTCATATTAAGCTTTGCTGTCCTGACCTTGCAGAAGGTTTGTGGGTTGAGGTGTGGGATACTGAAATCTGTGTTCACAAACACTGAGCTCACAAGCGATGGATCAGGTCAAGACACGTGAATAATTGTCTGGAGGCTTTAAGACGACATTATTTTCTTCGGAAAAATAAATCATGCACCGATTATCTTGCCGTCACCATGTTATCCAGGCCAATCGGCAACTCCGAGTCATTTCAAAATGCTCAGGGGAATAAGAGCATTGAGGAACAATACAGCTGTTTGTGAGCGCAGTTCAAAGATGCCTGACATCCAGTTTGAATTTCACAAATGGATATAACAATTACATGAGGTCAGTGCTAACTAGCAGCCCTCACACCGTACATCTGTAATCTATTTCAATTACCATAGCGCAATGACGACAATTTTGTGGCCACTAAATTAATTTGGTTATAGACAAGCATTTGCGAGCATTTGGAGAACAAATGGCGCATGTTTCAAAGGCAAGATCGGTAAATTCATTAGCAAAACTTGTCGCTCTAAAACACAGGCTGGCAGAAGAGTTTGGACGAAGATCCCAACAGTTCATCAAAGATCCGATATCAGCATTGTTGGCATTAGAGTGTGTTTCTGCACGTTGGAATTTTAAGAAACGCTCAAACTCATTGGTCAAAGTGAGCCAGATGACAAAACAGGAATAAATACATTTAGTGTAGCTCAGGACCAACATACACACATAATGTTAGCAAGGTAGAAGGACACTCAAGGAGCATCATCTAGAGAAATAGAGAGGATCTTAAGACAACAGGTGTGAATTTTTGTTGATAAATGTGTAAATGAAGGAGCTGGTAGCCATCAACCAAAGCCTGCAGAAGTGGTGATGAAGTGTTTCCTTCAGACATGTGCAGTATGTAGATCTGTGTCAAAGACAGAATACCAAAAAAAAAAAAACCTCAGCGTATGGAATGGAGGGAATTCCTTACTGATATAAACTGTTTTCTAACCGCTGTTCTGCAGACCAAGGCACACTGCGCTCATTGTTCTCCGGTGATTGCGCTGAGGGATGAAGCCATGATGGTTCATTAACTGTGCATCAACTACCAGAAACAGATTTAAGGGGGAAAGAAGAAGCATCACTCACAGCACTCAGAATCAAGAAAACAATAACAAAATCAGAGTGAGGTATCTCCCAGCCATCAACTAGTACGGAATCAGAGTGAGGTATCTCCCAGCCATCAACTAGTATGGAATCAGAGTGAGGTATCCCCTAGCCATCAACTAGAACAGAATCAGAGTGTGGTATCTTCTAGCCATCAACTAGTACGGAATCAGAGTGTGGTATCTCCCAGCCATCAACTAGTATGGAATCAGAGTGTGGTATCTCCCAGCCATCAACTAGTACAGAATCAGAGTGAGGCGTCTCCCAGCCATCAACTAGTACGGAATCAGAGTGTGGCATCTCCCAGCCATCAACTAGTACGGAATCAGAGCGTGGTATGTCCCAGCCATCAACTAGTACAGAATCAGAGTGTGGTATCTCCCAGCCATCAACTAGGACAGAATCAGAGTATGGTATCTCCCAGCCATCAACTAGTATGGAATCAGAGTGTGGTATCTCCCAGCCATCAACTAG
>JABFEA020000050.1:19771695-19832074 GCA_019775915.2 Cyphomyrus plagiostoma
CTAACTAGCTTAATCAGACACTGTAGTCAGGTAAATCAACAACACTTTGGTCTGGCTAACTAGGCAACAGTCTCCCTAAGAACAGACAAGGAGACCTGGCAAGGAAAGAATGTCACTGTCACGGAAAATTACAGTAGACAAAACTTAAATGTGTAAAAATCTGCATTTCTGTGGACTGTAACATTTGGCTCATAGGTACCATTGAGTTAAACTCCAGCAACTAATGCATTTGCATTTTGCCGCCTGTAGCAATGTTATTGATATAATCCAGACCAGAAGGATGTGATCAATGAGCTGTGTATGACAACAGATGAAATGCATGTTGGTTATGCACATATTATAATTTTTCATTTAATAGCGCATTGCAGACTTAAATTTTTTGTTAGATTCCAGCTTGACTTTGCTTAGCCACCTATCGAGACCGACACATTTCCTGATTCTAGATGACATTTCCCTAGAGATGATGTACAACACACGTATCTTGGAATGAAAGGAGTTAGAGAGCAGGGACATGACCCGTATGGGGCTTGATCAGGTGCATAGCCAGACCTGGTCCAATGGGGTGGCAAAATTAGACCCAATGATTTTACTGGGTTGGCAATATGGTATTATTTTGCTAACTGGAGGGATCAATATATTGTTATATTTTGCTGAAGTTTAATTACCTATCTCAAGGCCAAGTTGGAGACAGTTCACAATCGACCGAATGACGAGTTCTGCTTTGCAGAATTAAATGCTCTATATTTCGTTTATATTTTTTGGTGAGGGGTGGAAACTGGGGTGGCCACATATTTACTAGTGGGGGCCTTAGAGCCGGCCCAGGACATGATGTTGGCGGAGGGTGCAATGAGGACTGTCCAGATATTAAGGTAACATGTTTCTACTACCTGTGGTAGATGGATGGATGGATGCCTCAAAGAATGTTCTGAATTCAAGCATAGTGCTCCAGGTTTTTGATCTAGTGTAAGATGTTTGATGTTTATTTATTTTTTATTGCTCCTTTATCTTTGTAGCTATCTAATTATTTGGCATACAGAGATAATTTACAAGCTCTGGACCTTTTACAGTGTGTGCGGGTTGAATGTGAACTCCCTATCCAGCAGATATGAACAAGAAACCCCAGCTTGCTGAAATGTAAAGGCATTCCATGGGACAATTAACACAAGCCAGTAGTTCAGCTGACCTCAAAAAAGTGACTGTTTAATGATGGGTACCCTACAGGTCTTTGTGGAAAGCCACATTTGACACCAAATAAATCAAAAGGCTTTGACTGGTGGTAGATTCATTTGGCCAGGATGGGCCCTAGCCTTGTAGGCCTTTGACAATTTACCAGAAGCTTAATTGCGTAACGATTTATATTATTGAGTAAAATCAAGTTGCTTTTGTTTGGCCAGACAGCAAAAAAAAATAGTGTTTTATTACTATTCTGCAAAAAGCACCATTCAATGTGCCAGTGTATATTTTTGGATTACATTCACCTTAATTTAATTTATGTGCATGAATTGGCACATGAGAGCCATGTAATTTATTTACTGAAATGATCAATTTATTCTGTAAATAGAGAGCCGCACTCAGTGTTTTTACGCGACACGCTATAGCAAAACTGACATTTCAATGTGTTTCATAGCTCACTTGTAGTTTATTTAATCATATTTTTCATAGATTTCTAAAACGATATCAGATGTCTAATAAAAACCCTGTACATTTCAGTTTCCTGAATACCACCACAAGCATTGACATGATTTTTCCTATTGGGATGACATATGATTCCCTGCTATCTGCTTATGTGTGTTTTAATGAAAAATTTGCACACACAAATATACTCTTGCAGAGGAAGTGAAGTTTGGAATTTTCTGCCAGCTCAATTCAGCTTGAAGTATCTTGCTAATGAGGTTTCAGTCCCACTAACCTATAACATCTTATTCGTATTAAAGTGTCTGACTCAACATTTGCTGTAACAACTGCAGAACATGGAGAACAAAAATAATTTAGCACAGAATCCATTTCTGCCTGAATCCATTTCTTCAGACTGGGCTTTTTCTGGCCTTAAATGGTTCTTCTGCTTTATTTCCTGGTGTTTCGGCTGCGGTGTGCTTTGTGACGGGAAAAAAAGTGAATTCCATAACTACAAAAGCAAAGGTTAACATTACTAACAGCGTAAAAACAATTTTAAAGGGAGCAAAGGGCTTTAATGGCAGATGGTCTTCAAAGAGAATGTATTTTGCGCACAAAATAATTCTCAGCATTTTGTTTGTTTCTTCTCAGATTCTCAGAGTAACAGCATGAACCAGAGTATTTTTCTCAGCAGGCTACCTACTCCTCCAAAATGGGCTCCAGCAAGGAAATTCCTTCTCCCCAAATATTGATGGCACTGTTCTATCTAATAAAATCCTACAACCTGTATTTGATTTGTGCAGATGGCACAAGTCCAGAGATTGAATGTTATTTAATCGGCTGACATTGCACAGGGGAATTAAACACATCGCGCTTATTGTCTACTAAATATGTCAGATGGTTTATTTATTTTTTGCCACATATCTCACCTTATTATTTTTTATAAGGAATGCCATGGCATATGAGTGGTGCTTGGACAGATTGATGTTTTAGAAATAGCATTGCTGGTTTGACTGATTTAAGATTATGCAAAAATGACTTTTCAAAATAAGGAAATGCATCAGGTCTTTCATTGATTTGTTAAAAAAAAGTGTTACATTCGCAAACGGTCAAAGATAGGTTAAATTCTAAAATCAACAAATATTCCGTGTTCGCATCTTCTGCTCCCAAGGAGGATTTTGTGCGAACAAGCATCCTTGTCTATTTTTAGCTCAGTGTCTTTAAGTGGCCTTGTTATAAACAAATAATTAGATGAGTTTTGCTCTCAAGCAACCGATTCTACAAATGGTCAGTGATTGGGGGTCTCAGAGGTCATTAAGTTAAATACTTTCTATTAAAAGTAACCAAGTGATTTAAAAGTGTTCCTTCGCTCAGAATGCTGACAGGCTAATTGTTTTGCTTTCAAAATACCAGCAGAATTGTCACTGGTCCATCTCTCCTCTTTTGTACACTATGTGTTTATAACCTGTAAACTTTGATATGCCTGTAAAAGTGTGTTAACTGTGTGAAAACCTCTCCTAAAATCACACCGGGAATTGCTGCAACCATATAATACACCCAAGCATGTTTTGATTCGACCACTAGCACACCTCATAATAATCAATAACTCATTGACTTTTTGTAACTAATTAAATTAATGAAGCGGGTTGGTGGTGAAGTTTAGCAAATACATGGAATGGCTGAGCTGCCCCTGAGGAATCACAGTGATATTATTCTAGCATTCCAGCAAGATGTCAGTGATTTTTGGAGAACTGATTAAATTCCTAAACGTTTTTATTGTGTTTTACTCTCAATGTGTTCCAATGTCAAACTGTTAAACAAAATGTTAAAAAAAGTTTTGGTGCAGAAATATCTGTCTTTTTTTTCATGTTGCAATTCCTATGACATAAGGCTGGACACGGACCACATGACTCAATCACGATAATATGACATGATAACTTTGAAAAAAATTATTGACAGGATTGAGATAAAACAGATTTTCCCCACAACATGTAATCTAAATTACTTATTTCCTGCACTTCAAAACAGCATAATTAGAGTTCAGTGATTGTGCCCAGCAAAACTTCCTCTTGGCTGGAATATATTTTTGATGGTGTAAAATGCAAAACAATGCCGTTAGAAAGGATAGATGCTACTGAGCAGACAGCCTGAAGAACAATCCAGGAAAGCAAAGCTAAAAACCACTGTCAGGGGAATTAACTGCAAAACAAAAAGCTGGTAAAACCAAAGTTCTCCTAAAAAGTTCTGTTTAAGTTAAGAACGGACTAAATTACGACTCTACCATGCAAGCCAGGCTGAGAGAAAAATATCAACAGGAACTTAATTTAGACCTTACGGCGATTGCAAATTTCTAAGAAATCAACAAATGCCACTTGATTAATAATTTTCTCTGTAAAAATACATGTGTTTCTTTATGTGTCAAGCAAAATCACCCTAGAAGCACTGTTTTCCGAAAGAGAGCCATAAGAGGTTACTGTTTACAGAAAGCTACGGCTAATGTAACACACTGCCGACTGACTGAACATTTATATTTGTGTTGCTTTGTCTCAACACGGAACGCACTAAATAAACCTGACGTTATTTTTACAATTAAAAATACATCAGTGTGCGCAGTCACTTGGCGTAGAGGAGATGTTTGCAGAACCTGAACCCTTACAGACTGATTAAGGTTCCCTGACCATCCCAATGACGTTGAGTAGTGTGTAATATCACCAATGATTCTGTTCATGCTTTCATTTTTGTTTCTATGACCACCACCACCCCAAAAAAAAAAAAAAAAAAACGTAATGGAACCTAGCTTCTGAATGCCTCTGTTTAACATCTTTCAGCTCAAATGAGGAACTACGCTAAACATGCGTGGGGCATCTGGGATGGGCAAGACTGCCCCTCTGGAGGGCAGGGCGGATGCACTCGGCTGTTTGAGAAGCTCCAGACGGATGGCTCTCTCCCAGAAACAGAGCCCACACTGAAAGCGGCAACCCGAGATCACAAAGGTTCCCCCTCTGCAGCTCGGCTAAACGAACCCAGATGCTCCACACAAACACTGAGCCCAGGCCCTGTGGTAGGGACAGGCCACAGAGCCCCCAACCCCCCCCCCGCCCCCAGTCAGGCAGTTGTCTCTGAGATTCCTGCGCTTTTCTGTAATCTCAGATCACAGCAGTCGCTGGCCTGCATGCGGAGAAATTATCAGAGCAGCGCTCGCCTTTGAATGAAAGGAGCATGCTGGCTAATCTTTAAGTCCTTCCTTTGCCCCCCCCCCCGAAAACATGCCACCTGTTCAGGGGGCATAAAACCGCAACTGATACTTCAGCTTACTGTTTAGGAACTACTGATAAACGAGATGGAAACGAATTCACCACGGGCTCCTGGCTTTTGAATGGTAATACTGACGATATACACAAAGTAGTCACAACAGTTGCTGAATATATACATACGATATGTATTTATCGGGCACTAAATATTAATATTGTATAACTCTTCCATGCTTGGTATACAAGCACTGAATGAGAACTGCCAGAGTGTTTTGCCTCTTTTCAATGGAGAAAATATGTGTACATTAATAACAAGATACCACAAATATCACCAAGAGAACCAATCTAGCAATTGATGGAAAGATGGATATACACACATGCATAACTTAAAGTCTGGTGTTGCAGTACATGGTAAGCACAGCCGAACGTTTTGCCTGTATTTTGCTTTTATGAAGCACTGGGAATGCAATTCCCCTTTTTATCATTTGAATAGGCATTTTACCTTCCTCTGTGATGGAGAACAGCCAGAACACAGTCTCTGGTTCTCATGGTTACAGCCCCATTGCTAAGAAACACACACACAAAAAAATTAAGAATCTCTAAGGCAGCAGAGCTGAATTGCCTTGCGAACATGCAAACATTCCGAATGGCCACTCTTATCGCTCAAACGGAAATTCAGCCGTGACAGGCATACTTTCAAAGAGAGAAACCTTTTTCATATTTCCATACAAATCTTATATTTAATGTCAGTATTCCTTGTTGTGCATGTTATTAATTAGCATTTCCACATATCAGAAAAACAGAGTAATGTGGATATTGGATGTCGTCAGGATCATGTATTTAAGGTGCTAGACAACCCCAATGATGGGCATAACCCAGTAATAGGGTGTCACAGCTTCGAGAACCAGTAAGACTTCCAGTAAGATTTCCACAGCACGTTCTCAGCAGAGGGCTGCATTGGTGATCATGAGCAATGTGGTCCAACACATGTTGCTGCCAACTATGCCAAGCGTACATGTTGAACTACGTCATGCATGGACGCGTTTTAATTATCCTCAAAATTAGCTAAAATAAGGTTCCTAATATTGCATATTCCAGTTACATAACATTACGTCAGCAGCAATGAAAGGGTATTGTTGAATACTTTGAAGTTACATAATGTAAGGTGCATAATAGTGTTCCATCCGAAGGTACGAAGGGTCCTTCAATACCACTGACAAGTTCTCTCTCTACACGGAGAGAAAATTTCTAATTCAACGCTATTCACTTTACAGAAGTAAAAAATTTGAATGCAAAAGGGTGCAAAATGAATAAAAGAACAAGATTCAACATACAAGTGTTCGTGCCCTTTAAATGTAACCATGTTTATACTTTGCAGAACATAATAAAAAACTTTTAAAAAATTTAGTAAAGATAAATAAGATTGGATACGCTGCCCTTTGACATAAACGTACAGTCGGCCTATAGGCCACAGAAGCCTGCATTTGGAAACTGCCAGAAGGCTCACCGGCATGTCCCAGCCAACAAGCAGATATTGCATGTGGCGGACATGCTGGAACCGACCAATCACAAAAAAATGGCACGTGGATCATATCGATTGTTTTTGCATGAGAACAGCTGAGCCATCTGAATGGCCGCTTTCGACTCGAAGGTAAGGCCAAGAGCACAACCTGCGAAACCAAGTAGCCAGTTATCACAGTTATCGCCGTGAAGAGGTGCAGCGAAACGCAGGCTTCGAAACTGCCGCATTCCTTTCTTGGCTCTCTGAGAACATGTGACAGAGGGTATCCAATGATTCTATGCCATTTTGCCACCAGGCTTGAGAGTATTTCTCTGCAAAGACCCCTGGGCAACCTGTGTCACTCCCAATATCGGCAAGTTCGGATGATCCAGTCCAGACACCCCCTCTGAAACATACACCAGCTCTTTGTTTGCTAGGCTCAAATTTACCTTTTTTTCCCGATTCCAGGCGTAGCAGTAGGAATAAACTTCGAATTTCCTATTTCGGTCTGGAGGCTCAGTCTGCTTTTGCTCATTTGAAAGAGTGCATGCCACTCAAACAGCAGATCACAAAATCACTGAGGAGAATGAATCTATGTTTTATCTTTCTGAAAGCGAGCTTCAGGAAATTTAAATCTTTTTACTGGTTTGTGTCACTGACAGATATTGTGTGACATTTCTCCATATATATATATATATATATATATATATATATATATAAATAAAAGCAGAATTGCCCTGCAATACCCGTCATACTATCATAAAAACACCATGGCTAACAATCATGCATGTCTTCTTCACATAACAATAAAATTAGCATGTGACGACTGATGTGCAACTGGGGAATGATCTCAATGAACGCAGAAAATAGACATGGCGTGTCGGAGATGTCTGAACTTAACGGAGACTGTATCGGAATCAAGGCAACCGCAAATAAGAATTCTGGTAGATGGGAAACCCAAGATTGACACGCATAAGCTGTAGTTTGACAACTCGCAGGACAGCACTGGACACATACAAATACAAAAACAACAAAAACAAAGTGAACTGGTGCCTTGCATGTTGATGGTTGCCCTATAAATAATGGATTGTCTCTCTACTGGGCAAATGCTACATATGGTCTCTCTTTGAGCTTCATAGATTTTCAGGTCCAAGGCCAGGTCCATTCCATTCATACCTTTTTTTTCCCCCCACTTTGACTTAATCTGTTCCAGGATCCCACTTACAGGTTTCCATTTCCCTATATGTGCAAACGGGTTCCTTGTTCTCAGGGGGGGGGCAAAATATTTGGAGCAACCATAAGGAGCAACGACACACAAACAAAACAGGTCAATAAACGGCAGTAATATAAGAAAAAAACTAAGCAGCTCACCTCATCAGAATCCCATTGCGATCATCTACAAACAGCCATACAGATCATAACCCAATGAGATGGCGCTGCCCCCCTGGCCTGCAGTTACAACATACATCAGCACAATCGCGAATCCGTTAGGTGATTAATTAGTAACAATTATCAAACGAATAATAATTTGCTAGTGATGCTAAAATTAAAGGCAGCTAATTGCTCTTTCAGGCTTAAATTGCTCTATAAAATTTTCCCTCACTGCCTAGGCTATTAGTTGCTGAGAAATGACTTGATATGAATGCGTATGAATACAAAGGAAATTAATAAAGACGGAAAACAAAATATAATGACTGGGTATCGGTGTCCTTGCGCATGCTTTCAGAGTCACAGAGGGGAGCTTGTTAAAGCCGTCACATCAATCACCGCTATCTTTCAAAGCCCATTTAGCTATCTCACACGTTCGAGCCTTAATGACTTCATAAAGACAATTCTTGTGGAACATTGAGCCAATATTTACAACCCCTAATTATGTCGAACTCCTCTGACCAAGGAACCAACAATTTTTCCTCCAACTGGTTACATTACTTAAATGCTTGATATCCTTTATTTAAAAAATAACAAATCTTGTGTTTTGAAATGGTGTCCGCAGGAGCAATGCCAGCTCCAAATGGCCCAAGAGATATAGCCCCACTTTTGACTTGAAATGCACCATGTCCCACCTTGCACAGACACCTCTTTAGCTTATAGCGTATCAGCTTTGGACGGAATTTGGTCCCCGGTTCTCATGGGTCAAGTGTACTAATCACAGCTAATTCCAAAATCGCAGTATAATTATCTGGCATTTGGACTAAGCCTTGGGGTTGCAATTAACATATCAAACTTGCGCAACCCAGAATAGGGTTTTATTTGCATTTTTGGGAATATTAAAGTCTTTCAGAGCAGGAAGACAAAAGGAAATAAAAACTCAGGCAGCAGGAATTACTGCGTGTTTCATCAAGGCTTGCCCTAATATTGGCTTTGTTAATGACGTCTCGCAGATGGTTTTTGTATTGTACTGAGCATCCATAAAGAATTATGTGTGTGCTTTCACATATTAATACCTCATTGTAAGGTATTAATAATACCATTGCAGAGTTACATTGTAGGAATAATCAAACCTTCTGATACCCAAGACACAATGTATCTTTGCTCTATGCAACCAGCTACCCGGCTACATAATTATAGTTATTGTTTTAAAACCAATATTGTCTTTAAGAGTTTAACGTTCCAGATAGAAAACGATCTGTTTGTTTAAGCGGTCCTAGTTTGAGGCCGATTGAGGTTGCCCTTGGCCTGGGAATCATGGGATAGGGTCTCATATGCTGCGGAGTCCTGCAATATGGATTGACATTACACTGGAGACATTGTTATTGCAGCTACTAAACTGCCGCCACTGGTGTAAATAAACACTACCTTCGGCCGCTCTGTGTGAGAGCCTGTCAGCTCACCGTAAGCCCAGGCTGCTTCTCCATGTCAGCAGTGCAGTGCGCCCGACCCCGGGGACAGCCATAGCCGGCGTCGCGTTTGCATTGCTTTAGGAGAGAAGCAAATGTCACTCAAGGGATCAGGAAGCATGACCTTCAGATTGTGTCGTCGCCATTACAGCGGTCACAAAAACAACAGGATGGAGGAAAACAAGGGGTGCTGGGCGACCCCGGCATCTGGGGGCTTTTTGGGTAAGACGGAGGTGCCCCTCCACGTCTTGGTAAGATACCATCCCTCCTGGCAGCACACAGTCACCCCATTGTCACATGGGGAGCAGTTATTATCGTTTCTGCAGTAATTATGGCTTATTATGCGTGTTTACTTTGGCACGGGTGCAGGTGTGGGATTGGGCCGGTGGGTGGTGAGGACGCGCCCCCCCCCCCCCAGGAGCACGCTCGGTGTGACTCGTTCTACCTCCGCCACCGATTTCATTGCCACAAAAGGCGTGTGATTGGGCCCTGCATTGCGGCAGCCCACCACGGCACCTTCCACCGGTCAGCCGAGACCAGAATACCACTGACCCCACAGTCTGGTGATTAGCGGACTACTGATTGTTCCCCTACCGGATTCATTACACTTACTCACACCTGACGCAGACCACAAAAGGCTAGGGTTCAAAGGTCCAACCCTGTCCTTCTTACTTACTAAAGGAATAAAAGTACAGTAAAATAATACAATATGAATACAATCCACAAGTGCTGAACAGAGAAAAGCCTTTCAGGGCCATGAAAGCAAATATTACCGTCTGTCTTGTAGTATTATTTACTTGTGTACTTTTACAGCAAACATTTGTATACCACGTTAAAAAAAAACACAACCGTTTCTGAGCCTGGCTGTAAGGCCACAACAGATTTACAGAATATGGGAACTCGTGAAATCTAAATAATTCTTAAGTTAATTTCATGACTGATCACGGGGAGGGGGGGGGGGCAGAGAGGAAGCATTACCTCACTAACAGCTAAACAATGTCTCATATGTCATGACTGCTGCTGAGATACAAGCAACCAACAGGAAGTAAATGGAATCAGCTCATAAAAGCACAAAACAAAACATATTGAAAAGGCAGACAAACGGCTGCTTCATGGGCACAGCCTGGGAAGCTGGGAGGATGCAGGGACACAGATGGCGCCGTATGTGGCGAACACAAGAGGCTCATCTTCAGCCTCCGGCACAAACAAAATGGCTATAGATTCACCAGCATTGCCCTCACTTACTGATTTACACACTCCAATAACTTTCCGACAATTAAAGTAATGATCCGGCCCACAGCAGCAATAGAAACAGCCCGGGTGGATCTGCTCGCTCTCTGCTGTTTTGCTGCCCTGATCGGCCTGGAGACCCGGCTTAAGCCACCCGTAAGCTGCTACTCGCGTTTTGTCTTCAGAACAGGTCCCGTGCTTCGGGGATGGACAAGCCAAACCAAGACACTGTTAAACGCTCACACTGCAATTTGACTGTAGCCCCTTAAATCAAGCACTAATTATAACCACAAGGCTATTAAGGATTTAAAAATCACCAAAGCTGGAAGCAAACAAGGGTATTTGGACATGTACACTCGAAAGAATTCCAAACTAACCCCTCGTTATAAGTCAACACTTAATTTCAAACAACTATGGTTCAACATATGATTCCTTATTTACTATGCCCACAAACAAAAAACAAGACAGTCTATGGTATTAAAGGTTTCAAAGAATCAGCATTTTAAGTCGGCCAGGATATTTTAAAAAGAAATTCATACAATGACTACACAGACCCCCCACTCAAATAGGGTCTCTCCCATGGCAAGTGATCACTCACTGGCATGGATTTCAGCTCATTAAAGGATAGGGCCTCAGAGCCCAAATCCAAGCCGATCATTCGCTGGGTGCGCAACTCGGCAAATTGGCCCATGGTCGTGCGGGAGCACCTGCTGTGAGGAGGAAGAGTGTCCCGGGCTCCACATGACGAGAGGCAGGCCCGGGCAGGACCAGCCGGGCCTCATGCTGCGAGCACCTCCCTCGCTCGGCAAACACCACGCTGGATAATCTGCCCATCAGAGGCTCCGCGGGGTGCCTGGTCTCAGAGGGGATGCCGTGAGCACGAGAGCAGACACAGAGCCACTCATTTCACAGCCCTGACAACGGGAGCCCAGTGAACGCTCGCCATCTTATCATATCTCAGCTTATTACAGCGCCTCTTCAGGTTTAACGCAGTGCATAACCTTCCACCCTCACACTAAACATAAACAGAGACTAATAAGACTAGATCATTTAATCGTTTTCATTGTTCAGAGGGGGGGGGGGGAAAAAAGCCATGTGTGTTCAACACTTTTATTTAATTTTTACAAAAAAAAAGGTGCCCATAACTCCGTTGTTTGCTCTCGTTTCCGAAGACACCCAGAGTCCGTATCCCTGATAGATCTTCTGAAGGTGTGTGAAAGACTAGGACGTCTCCATTTTGTAGCCGTGTTTTTCAAGCTCAGCTCTGCAGGGGGAAAGAGAAATGGGTCTTAAAGCAGAGGACGCTGAGAGTTCTCAAATAGCACAAAATGAATGTACTTCACCTCCCCCCAGTTCAAACATACGTAATCACTTCAGGCAACTTCAAGTGATTATAATAAAAAAAATAAAAAAAAACTTCCATCGGCTAAAATCTATGACGACTTTCATTACGTGTCCCATAACACATGCTTGGTAGTAAATTCTTCAGAACTGTCAGCTCACTCTACAAGTCACTAACCACCTGAGATACACACCAATTTATAGACATAAAATAAAATGGACAATAAAAAATGATGGTTACAACATAAAAGTGCACACCTTTAATGCTACTTTGTACATTGTTCATTTTCTGTCTGTTCATTTTCTGTCTACATTCAGTACTGTAAGCAATGGACAGTAAATGTACTGTAAATAACTCCATTGCTGATGCACATTATCCTATTTATGCATCATAATCCAGCCCCTAATCATGTATATGCCTTTGTTTTATATTTCATATTTTTACGTTATTTTTCTTCCTGACTGCCTTTTAATAATGAGTATTTTTAATTTCAAATTCGTATTGCTAGCTCTCTCTCCGCTTCTTTTTACTGCACAGTCCAGGAGGGACTTAGATGATACATTTCACTACATAACATGTGACAAATAAACGATCTTGAATCTTGTGTCACAGTTTAATTACCAAAAAAACAATGTTGCACCACACAGTAAAATTTAGAGTGACAATTCATATCAGTGAGATCTATTAAGATGACAGAATGCTGAATATCATTTCAAGACGTAACTCATAGACAAAATAATATATCTGCCACAAAGTTTTTAGAAAAGTGGGCAAACCAAAATTAATCCTAAATCTCACATCGGAAAAAACTGGTAAAACGTGAGGCAGTCTTGAATTTGCCGAAGACCTGCTGTGGGCTAACCCAGTGTTAGAATTACCACCAATTACTAGGAAAGACTTCTGCAGTTAACTCAAGCCCTACAATTGACAGCATCTCTTAACTCCCATTAGAGGAGTCATTGTGGTTTAAGACCACCTACAATATGCTGGTTTCCAGCTTGTCCTGTAATCCCTAAGTGCTTAAAGGTTTAATTTTATATTTGAAATCTATACAATGTTTTGCCCAACTTGTAATGCCTGTTTTTCATTTGTGGGTATTTTTTTTCATTTTATAGGGAAAACAAAGAGGATTTGTATGACTTTTCAAATGACCCACAAAAAGGGAAAAAAGAATTGAATTCAGAACAAATCCCAACACAGATGACAGCAGAATAAAATGGTGGTATACATCACTTAAACCGTATAAGAGTACTTACACATTATAATAATAAACACCAACACATGCACAATTATATAAGAATTTTCCTCATCTGAAGCATACAAATATCGAACAGTATTTTTGTATATTGGAAACCCAGTTACCATGTTCAACTGACACACCAATGCCTACACTGTTAATACAGATTATCCCTTTTACCACTGTTCTGATTAAATAACTAAAGCCTATCAAACAGGTATTGACAAGGACCGGCGGATCACTTTACCTCAACTGATTAGAGAAGTCATCTTCTACGTTGTCATCATCCCAGTTGTCCTCCCACACGTGAGCATCTTCATCCTCGTCCAAGCCAGTCCAATCTAAAAACATCAGGTCACAAAATTAACTATGGATGTTGTTCAAAGGCGTCACACAAAAGCACATACCTGTGAGTGCAGGACTGATACAGTTTAAGCTATTTGGAAATGCAGAGTCCACAATGACTACAAAACTCGAAGAACATGCTACGTAGTCTGCATTCAAAATTTTAAGAAAGTGATCCCGCATTACAATCTCCAATTTTAGTTTTAAAAAAAAGGTCACTTTAAAGTTAACTCCACAATGATTCCACATTCGGCCAACAGGAGGATTTTGGAGTGTGCCATATTATAATAAGTTTAGCTACAACACCAATGACACAAATCTAACCTCACGTATTTCATTTAACACATATACCATCATCAATGACACCATGCTTATAAAGGTAAAGAAATAGTGTACAAAACAGGATTTATAACTTGCAATATATGTGAAAACAAACAGTCATCTAAGGATGAAAACAAATAAAAACAAATAACTTCCCAAAGACGTATGGGATTATAGTTTTAATATGGGCAGGTGAGCTCCAGTTCTTGCTACCATTTCTGAAAAAGAAGAAGCTGAATTATTGGTTATTGTGCACGCATTACTACTGTCACCAAATCCAGGATTCCAAATTCCCAAAATATATTTAAAAAAATTGCATTCAGAAATGTATTCACCACCACAGTACTTCTGACATCTTTAAAAAAATGCATCAATATGTAAAACACTATTTATGATATACTTCATAACTTTCAGTATGAGATGGACAAGATATAGAAGTGAGCATAAACACTTGTCAATGTAACATTTCAAAACAAGTTCCTGTAACCCGAGAGGAGACAAAAACGCTTCAGCCTGAAACACACATACATATTCTGACTTATTCTTGGAGAATCCCATATTCTCCAAGTTAAACATTTTAATACGAATTTTATGTGAGGTACGTTTCTTACATTAGATAAAGGTTTTATGAGCACGATTCTTTTAAAACCACAAATTTAAGGTCTTTAGGAACGTGCAGACATCAGTCTCTGTTGTTAGGCCACCGTGTAGGCTTACATCCTACCAGCCAGGACTAGATGTTTAGCCGTTAACAGTGTATAACAGGACATGGCTGTACCCAGCCAACCAAATACGAGCGTATAAAGAAACGAACCCAAATGCCCTGGTATAAATATTACTCTTGCAATTAAAAGAAATAGTAATTTATGCTAACACAGAATAAATTCTGAACCTACTTATTTTCAAATGACGAACCTAGAAGCAGTGCTAGCATGCTAACAATAAATACACCAATGAGTTAAACACACAAGTGGAAGGATTTCACACTTATCAAAGCATCCATTTAACTACACCATAGTCGCACTGTCAGATACTTCACCAGCCAGCTTACGGCATTTTCTTATCACAGCGAGTCGCTCACAAACGGCTAATCAGCTAGCTAGCTGGCTAACCAGCTATGACACTCCTCACCTCAGCTGAGTCACTCTCCAGCACAGTCGACAGAGCCTATCACACACTTTTAAAATAGTAGTTAAGCATTGCTCATGACGCTTCGACCAAAAGCAATTTACCTTCAGCTGGAAACTCTTCAAACTCGTCGTCCTCCTCTAACAATCCTAAATCGACCGTTTGTTTCTTTTCCGACATGTTCGCGTTTTCCCACACAGATAATTTATTTTCTCGAACGTGTTTTCCTGCGGAATTATGGGACGCTGGCGGGTGTATAAAATTGCGCATGCGTATTAAGTGTTTAAAACTGGCATTAACTAGGCGACTGGGGTGAGAGTGCGCAGTTGGTCATAGGTTAAAGAACGGACAGTCTGAAGTGGCTAGATAGTAATGTGATTCACTGAGTGGTTGGGGGGAAGACTGTATAACTTCACATTTTATACTTCGTTAAAATATAACGGGAATATAACGGTTGTTTTCCACTGAGAAGATCTATTTTTTCTGGTGTCAGGATAGATATCAAGTACTTGTTTATAAATAACTTAAAGTGTATTACTACAGAACAATATATACTTATATATATGACAAAAATGAGAGATTAGGCAAAAAAGTGCAACATTATAGTGTTCCATTAGGCCTACTGCCTTTGGCCTGCATTTACAGAAATACACATTTTTAGCAGTCTTTTATTCTTAGGATGCTTTTCATCCAGAGAACTCTTCAGCCACATGAAAATATTCTGTTATAAAGAGCAAACACCCACATCATTGTTTTTACAAATCCAGCCAGCTCTGCAACACAATGTCTGTCAGCTAAGGGTGAAAAATAAGCTATAAATCACAAACTGAGTCATACGATATTAAAATTACCATAAAACTGTAGCGGGGATGGGACAGTCCCTCTTTGTAAACTTTGTGGGCTTTGAAAATGTGTAGTCTTGATTAGGAGAAGCGTGAGTCTAGATAGATCAGGAATCTGAAAATATGTATTTGAGGTACATATAAAAAAATATCTTCTGAGGAATGTGTATCTATATTTTACTGTTCAGACAGCTGGAAAACAGTGAAATTATTCATGGGATTTATTGGAACTTTGTCATGTGACTGATATAGCAGTCTCAGAAAGCCAAACAAACTGAATCTAACGATTGATGTGGGAAAGACCAAAGTGTTGGAATGAGCACCAGGCCAACTGGACGAATCACACTGGAGGGCGATACCGTAGACGATTAATCACATTAATTTGTTTTTTATTTGAATAAACCACCCATATTAATCCCACACTAATTAGCAATGTTTTAGAAAGAACAAAAGAAGTAGAGAGCTATGACAGCATGTCTAGAAACACAGCAAGTAATCTAGTTACGCAACAACCAATTTCACGATTTGTAAATTTTGTATACAGCAATGACACCGTGTTTTTAAACATATAGGGCAAAAGTAGCTACAAAAATACTGGAAAATGACGCAAAGTAAAACAACAGACAAGACAATATAATTAAGAAAAAAGTAGAATTTGTGTCAAATGCGTGTAAGCTCCAGAGTGAATGAATTGGCTGGGAAAAGAAGTTGCCGTGCTTAGTTTAAAAACAGAGCAATTACTGAGAGAGTACAGTGGGCAGGTCATTTCTCAGGCAGCAGATGCTTAGGGTCTCTGAGGACCTGGGAAGCAGTGCGCCGCGGCCCTGCATACCGCTGTCTGCTGTTACACCATGGCGCCTGCAGTCTCCGGCTGCAGACACCGGGCTGCCCAGACCGACTCCCGGCCCTTTCTTCGCAATCTGAGGATGTCTTTCATAGACCTTCCAGGACAGGCTCACGCTAAGTCTTCGCTGGGACCTCAGCCCAGTCTGGCAGTCTCTGCTCCTGGCCCTATCTGGCCAGGTGATCATGATATCACCCCCGCGGCATGGGAGGGAGGGGGGAGACCCTTAGAACGGGACCGTCATCGCTCTGGCCCCCTCCTCGCTGATTCCCCCCACAGATAAGGCAAAGGCCTCCTTGTCTGGCAGGGAAAGTGACAATAGCTTGGACAGGGACTGCCTACCTGTACCGGAGCCATGAAACTGATAATCTAGCCCTGTGCGCGATCGTGAGCTGGAAGCCAGTTTGGCTCATAGGTGATTGTCGCACGGGACGGAATTTACTGTGATGGATATTCTGTAGAAGCTGAATCCCAACTTTTTGTAGACCTTGCAGTTAATCTTTACAGCATAATTTCAGCTTTGACTGGTTTATGTATCCCTGTTACGAGTCACTCCATTGTTTGTCATTTTGAAGGATAGACATATGGGGGGAAAACTGGAATATTATGGGATATATAGAATTATGGGCATGGATTAGTCATCTAAATAATGAGATTAATTTCAGAAAAACATGTCGGCTTAGGTTTTAGGAAATCTGCCCAGGTTGATATCCTTCCAGGGTATATCTGTCAAGATTCTGTATTAAACTTAATCCCTAAGGATAGGGCATTGTGTTTTGTATAGAGGCAACCATCATTAAAAGAAGACATATAATTCCTAAAAGAGTAAATAAACAGCATTTTTCTGAAGCATGATCAGAATTATTTAATGTAGTGTGACAGAAAGAAGAAGTGTTTGGTTTAAGTTTATTTTCTGATTTTTTTTTTCATCCTGCCTATTTCATTTAACTGTCTGTCATGAAGAATTTAAGTTTCATATTTTCTTCTGTCAGTCTTGAAAAGGTCTGTCATCTGAGGCTTGAAGTACAGTTTGCTAACAGGCTAATAGCCTTTATAGCGAGACAATCTGATATTTGTCCTCCCATACCTACGGTAATCCTGTCTACCTTCGCGGCTCAGTTATGGTCTGGCTTAAGTTGCATATTTTGTTTTTATCAGGATTTCGCTGATAAATGCTATCAGCGGGAGCGAAATGAAATATGGGAGGTCTATCTCATGTTGCAAGAACAGACAGTTACCATTCCAGGTTAAATTGTTAATATTTCAAACAACAATGCTGCCTTTATTGTAGGGATACTTATAAATCGGAAATTATTTGTAATGTGGGCCGGATCAAATAGTTAATAATGTGAAGCTGGCAACGGTTCAGCAACTGTGATATCGAATTGTTCATTATTGTTGTGATCTTAAAATAAATGTAAGTGTGGTTATAAATCAGCCATAGATCTTATATTGATTATAATGAACTGAATTTCTTTTTTTTACTATTTCATCCAAATTCAGCGGTGCCTGTCCAAGTGCTTCAGTAATATATGGGAGATATAGCACACAGATAGTTTATCTCCAAATATTTAAAAAAAATAACATTTTTTTTTCTGACAGCCTAACATGCAGATGCCCCAAAACATACAATTGTTGAAAATGGATCAGAGGACCAGAACAGGTGGACAGCGATCTGTTACTGTTTTGAAATAGGCAATTAAAGAAATTGGAACATTTATTACTGAAAACCTTACAAATACTAATGTATAAAAGGTCAGGAATTCAACAGAGCCATTGATGACCATCACAGGGAACGCTTTAGTAAATAATAATTACGATAATTGTTATAATGATAATCAGGACAAGGATATTAAGAGCATACATTGGAAACAGGCCTGTTACCCTACTGGCTCCAAGGTGTGACGTTAACTTCTGCACTCATTTTATGACTAACGCGTGACGTCCCACATATTCCCGTTTAATGTTGCGTCCCGGTGATTTATAACAGGTGTTTGGCTCCCTTGGCGTTTCACAATATCGTGAAGAGACCTTGGGAAACCGAACCACTTTGCCGGGTCGCCTCTCCGCGACACAGATGACATTCGGGTCAAAGCGGCATCTCAGAGTCTCGGAGCCTCAACAAAGGTCAGCACTTGTATAAACACGGCGTGATACACCTTGGCGTCGGACTCTTTCCCATACAGCCTCGGAGTATTGATCCGGTGCCGGAGTCGGCCTCTCGTGTTACCGTGCTATTTCCTCCGCACGCTTAGCTTTGGGCGCTCCAGGCTCACAATGGGGGCCTGTGTCTCCCCTCGGGTCTCGTCGCGGACTAGGGTGACTGCTCCCCTTTGTCATGCCGGCCCCGCGTCTACCGCTCCGCCCGGGTCGCACCCTGACAGCCTCAAGTGTCCATCCTTCAGCAAGTGCTTTGCTGAGTGCCGAAGGAGTCTCGACTCTAATACCCGTCCGTACTTCATATGTCATCCCAGGCGTATTAAGAACAAATGACACAACATGGCATGGGTGATAGTGATGGCCCTTCATTTATCCTCCCTAATCACCGGCATGGTCTTTAATGTAGCCTCGCACTGTCTTCAGCTATTTTCCCGTGCATCTAAAATACATCCCTGCTAATATAATTATGTTGTTTCCCCAGGCATGGGGTTCATATTTATTTAATAGTCTGTGTTAAATGTCGGATGCAAAGGCGACAACGATTTTTGATTTTGTGGGCGGCACTGAGGTTTAATGCTTTGGCATGTTGCCTCAAGGGCCCCCCGGGTTAGGGGTTCGAATCTCAGCTCTGCCCATCAGTCTTGCACATTCTTTTCCTCCCGCGTACCAAAGGCATGCAGTTTGGCTATATGCTCTGTAATGGACTGGCATCCCATCCAGGGTCTGCCTTAGTCCCATGCCGCCTGCGACAGGCTCTAGACTCACCATTCCCTTCTCTGAATATGCAGGTAGCACAAAGAGGAATGAAATATGTCTTTGCAGTGCAAATTATCTGAAATCCATAAACAGTATGAATGAATTAAAATGATTTTTCAAAATTGCATCACTTTTAATTGCAAATTACCAGTGTTAGAGATTTGAGAGGAAGATGGTATAGTCTATTCTGTCAAGACGATTTTAGCAGTCTTTAATGGTGGCCTTGCACTTTGCTAGCCTGGCTAGGTCAGGCTATTCAGGCAGGTGCAAGGTGCACATCGCTGTCCCCCTGTACCATGTCCACCTGTCCCACGATCCCATTTCCACTGCTCCACCAAAATCGTACATAAAACAGGTGTCAGGCATAAACAAAGCATTCAATGGCATTCAATGCTTCTGTTCTTTGTAAAACCTCCAGCAATGTCCTCAAAATATTTACTGTTATTACACAAACGCCAAATCCAATTGTGGACCAGTTACTCCTGGAAGAAGGAAACATTTTTGGTTTTATGTAAAGCGGTGAAATTTTCTTTTCTCTCTTTCTCAAGCGTATGGAATAAAATTTCCCACCATGTGGCTGTCCCAAGTGTAGTGGACTCTGTGTGATAAAGAGCCCTCTCTTTGTTCTTGGGAATGCCTCATGAGGCCTCTGGGTCTGGACTTTGTCCAGGAAGCCTCTAACAGCCACTTATTAAGTTGTTAGACGTACAAGGCGAAGATCTAGGGCTCCAGTTGTCACCTGAGGTTGTGTTTATTGGAACAGGATGCCCTACCTGATCCGGACCGCAGCCGCTTGGCGCATGCAGAACGTTACTGCCGACCTGCTTCCCTTTCTTCTCCTTCTGGACCCCAAAACTCATGTTTTCACAGCTTGGGCCGTTCATTTACCCACGCAATTATTAGCATTTTGTCAAAATATCCTCCTGCTGCCACCAATAGGGTTCCACCCCGTGAGAGAGATCTACACTGGGCTAATGACACCAAGAACGCAGCGAGGTAAATATAGAAGCATAGGCTGTTTTTGTTTGAAGAGGACTGTCGCCGGCATCAACATGTGCTCAGACGTCTGGGCATCTGGAGTCAGGTTTCAGGTGCGAGGTCTTTGTGACGAATGGGGCTGTAGCGTAACGGTGTGAAGTTTCCATGATGTGTTTTCTCATCTAATAAATATTCCTAATTCCCAATTATTGCATTGATTCTGCAGTTTGTATAGATTAAAATTAGCCTTTTACATTTTCAACTGATTGACAGTTTCTGTATCTGATCAACAGAGGAAGAACGGAGGACTTTTGAATTTACTCGTGTGGGCAAAAACACAGAAAACGTTACCTGCCTGAAGGAAGCTAAGGGCCAAGTTCTTACTCTTTAATTTATTGTCATGATTTAAGAAACCTGGAAGTCAGAGATTTGATGTTTAGTCACTGGAGAAGTAATGTACAGTAAAGTCTTAGGCAGTCAACAATAATGCTGTGTAGATCTTCATCTTGGTGTATGATATTGTAACTTAGCCATTTCAAAGCATTTCCTAAAGCCACCTCAGCATCTGCAGCAAACATCCAACACACCCATGTATTTTTTATTCAACTAGTAAGCGCAACTCCTTTGCCTTATCAGTACCTCATTGTTTAACCGATTAAGTTCATTATTTAATTCAGGCGATGGTGAACTTTCACAAACTCATGGAATGGCTGGGGAGAGGTTTGGGAACTGAAGCGGTGTTCATCTAGCAAGACATCACTGAGTGAGATATAATTTTGGAGAGCAGAAATTTGAGGTATACATGCAGTTGCTGGCATTTACCGACATTGCCGGCTGTTTCCTAGGTTCACCTTGATCTTTCGAGAGTCCTCCTTCATGTTAGATTAGGAAAAATGTTTTGGCTTGACTGTCCAGTTCAGCTAGATTGAAACTTGCTATACACCCTGAATATTTTCTTGGGCGTCACCTCAATCTACATGGACCTGCTCTGTAAACATAGACTGTGTCAATGACAATAACTATATAATATACTTCCAAGGGAAAACAATTAGTAGAGTGCAGCCAGGGGCAAGACTAAAGCTGGATGACCAGTGGCAAGTGCCTTTGCTGAACAAAAATGCTTATCGGAGCAGCAGAAGCAGCGTAGAACATCAGAGTAGAGTAGTGATTTGTCTGCGCTGTTCAAAGACTTGGGAACCCCAAGAGGCTGTCTCACATTTTCTCCAAAATGAACTTTTCACTCTTTTCCCGAAAGGCATAGTGCTCCTGATTAGAAATAATGCAACTCGATATACAAAAGTCAAAGGTGCAAAGATACAAATGTTGAAAAATAACAAAGGACTTTTCTGTTGGTCACTGAGCTGTTGTCTGGGCAGCAGACTAATGCGAGTGATTATACACGGTTTCCAAGGAAAATATTACATTGACAAATATTATTTGAAAAGTACGAAAATGACACAATAGGGGTCAGAGCCAAGATTACAACTTAAGACATATACTCCAGCGAATGGCCATTATTTATTACCTTGAAACAGACACAAAGGGTTCTATGTACTATTTTTAAGCGTTTTTGAATACTAACGACACTTCTTCTATTGGGCATTTGAAATATGGATTGCTTTTCATTTGGAAGAAAACGTTTCAGGTGGTTAAGGCATAGAGAGTGACGCAGAGTCAAAGAGCACTGTGTATCCACACGATTGTGCACACTGCCTCCGTATTCGCAAAGACATCTGTTAGAGCTGCGTTTTTGCCCTGTTTTGGCTGCGAACATGAGACCAGAAGCTTCCACCAAGATTTGTTTCCTGGTTCAGCTGAGGCAAAGTCCAGGTTTTGGAAGGAAGAGCTCTGTTCTTTGGTTGATTGTTGGGCGTTTGCAGGCAATGAAAGTTCTCGTAGGTCCCTGTGAATTCAACAGCAAAGTCGTTTAATTACCATGCCACAAGTTGCTTTTGAACTGTATGAAATGTAACCTTTTACTTTATTTCTAAATGTTATCTGCACAAACCGCATAATCATTTACAAACATGAATATGGAGGTGAGTACAGAATGATGTAATTTAACTTAACTAGTTAAATGCTGCTAATGCAAGTACAGTGCATTATTGCAAAGGAAACCACACTATTTTCACTGCAAGTCAATTTCTTATATAATGAATAATTGAGACTAATGACAATATTTCCATTGAAATGTGAGCATGAAGATTCTCAGTATTAGAGATTCTGCTCTGCATCCATCAGCGATGAAAGGAACATGAGAAATCAGTCCATTAAAAGCAAATATACTGTGCAGCTGTAAGCTGTGAAAAAAACTGCTTTGTTATTAAAGCTTGCCAGTTTTGAAAGGGCTAGATAACTGACACATCAAGACCGAAATGAATTGTTCTTCTTGTAGGAAGAGGGGCTGGTGTAGAAAAAAAAAAAAGGACTTCCTGTTCTTTGTCGAGCTAAATCGGGCAAGTTTGCTAACTGAGGGTGATTGATTCGGGGTGCATGCGAGTGAGGGAGCGTGCATACAAGTGCGTCCTCGTCCCCCGGAGCCAGCAAAGGGCCTGCAGCTGGTTCTGGCCAAAGGCATAGCATGCGCAGCAGGGCGGGGTCGTCTCTGCTCAGGCACTGTAATGCACTTGTTCGAGGAGGGGACGAACAAGTGTGGACTTTCATTTGGCTGTTTACACAAATAAGGCCCCTCTGTGCCCCCCCCGGCCCCCCCAGCTGCCTGAGTGCTTCTTACAACCTCGGGGGGAGGAAAATGGGTTAATTGATGAGTCTCCATGACATCAATGCTATTCTCTTCACCCTGACAGTCTGGCTTTTCTGTACAGTCCTAATGTCTCAGCCCAAGTCTCCCGGCTAGTGCAGTGTGCTGAGGCAGCTTTCTGCCAGCCGTGGTTCGACCGTCACAGACATCAACACCGAGGCGTATTGTGTCATGTGACGCTCAAACAGTGGCACTTTTCTGAGACAGTCTCTCAGAGAAAAAGGAGGTAAGGAAGTTTTATGAAAACACCTGCCACGTCCACCATCATACACAGGTATTTTTAATATTTAATAAAGACACTGATTTACAAACACTGCATGATAGCATCCAATAAACAAAGACGATTAAATGGATTTAAAAAGCCAAATTTTGGGTTTTTTTCCAGCATGACAATCAGAGCAGATTTTGTACTCAAAATGTAAGAAGTAAAGTGGATTATTTTGTAGGCTGGAGTAGGACTGCAATCACTGCCACTCTCAAGATGAAGTAGCGGGTCCTAATTTTCATACCCAGGCCATTTAAATTGAGGAACAAGCGACTGTATTATCAGAAGACTTCGAAAATCCCTCCTGTTTACAGAGAAAGTCCAGACAATTGTATTGACTCATAACCTCCACACTCCAAAGAATTATCCATGAAGTGCCATATAAAAATATTTTTCTGAACGATCAAAAAATACTTGTCTGTGACGTATTTTTTTTCACTGGATTATGGGCATGCCAGTCCACTGACAGCGAGGACAAAATAAAAGGTGGCGACAGCAGGAACTTTGGGGTTTAGAGCCATGATCAGAAACCTAGTTCCAGTTCAATAGGAGCTTATGTTGTGGTGTCAGAGAATTATTAATATTTTTTGTTGTCTTGCTGCAAAAATAGCTAAGAATGAAGGACCATTAGAGTGAAAACGTTAAACAGCTGAAAGATACGGGAAGCTATCATTTATTATCTATGTATTTTAATGACGTCCAGCATTTGTGAGTGATACAGAGTGACACCTCATGGTCAGGTGGTCAGGTGGCCTCCAGACAGTGGTGCCTGTCCTCTCCTGCGGTGGCTGAGGTGATGGATTCAGAGCCAAAACAATCACGGGTAAGCCATCTCCATGTTTGGTCAAAGCTCTAATCATGTGCTTCCGGGAAGCTGGGGGAATATTTGGCAGGCTGGGGGGGTCGGGGAGAAAATTGTCCTGGGAGCAAGAGAGCGATACATGCAAGTCAGACGCGTCCGGATGACAAATGGCTCCCCAGGACAGAAAGGCTCACCCAGCTGGCTGGCCCTCTGCTGCGTGATTGATGGTGTTGATGTTCTAAATTGGCCTAAGATATGCCAAGTACAGGAATCATAATAACGGACTTTAGATTTGCACTGTAGATAGCAGGAAGGGGGGGGTTAAGGTCATGTTCCCGACACGCAACCCTAACCGGAACCATGTCCCCGCCATTCTCTCTCCCCCCACTCTGAAAAAGATTGCACTGGGCACTTATCTGGGGGCTCGTGAGGGTCACCGCTGGGCGACTAACGTTGAAAAGCTAGCGGAGTCCCGGAAAGGCCCGCTGTCCCTCCATGACCCAGAGCGTCCCCCCACCCCCGGCTCTGCGGGGGCCCCAGCCGGTGCTCCCACCACACTGCGGCTGCGTCCAACGCGTCCCAACAATAATATTGGCATTCGGGCCTTTGTGAGAGCTGTGCACCGTGTAAATAAAACATTGCGCCTTTGATCAGGGAGGCAACCCTTTGTGGAGCCATAATTAAAGCCAGTGATCCCTCTGAACGCACAGGAGCACTGCACTGGGCCACGCAGTGCACCAGAGCGCACTGAGGCACTCCAGCAGAACGTGGGGTCGCATATGCCCCCCCCCCAGAACACTCTTGGTCTGCTCCACTCATCCCCATGCATGTTGTCCCCCCTGTAACACATCCCATTATTATTGGGGGTGGTTTGTGTCTCAGAAGGTGTGGAAGCTGTGCCAGTTATCACAAGGTTGCCGGAATCTTTCTGGAACCTTCTGTTTGGTTCTGCAGGCTTCCCGATGGCATTCTCATCGTTGTGAGAACCATTTGATGACATGAGCTCAACGGCAGACAAACTCTGCGCTTAAGAGCTGTAGCGGCTATTTAATTGAATTTAATTTACCATATTAAATGAGCTAATCTGAGTGAGTATTTCAACCCTGGTTTTACTGCTTCGTAAGCTGGCCTTTTTATCATAAGGGTGCAGACTTCCTCGAATGATTCAAGCAGGGCACTCGATCTTTATTGCCGTAGAAATGCCTCATTTTCAGCTGAGGTCGGATGAAGAGGAGAGCGGTGAGGTCCAGACAGACAGGGGTTAGCAAGAAATGGGAGCACTCTGACCCAGTACACGTCACATTGCTCCTAACCTGGAGATTTCCATTTATTTTCTCAGTCTGCTTGTATTTCAAAGGTCTGTTCTCATCATTCAAGAGACTGTAAAGAGTTTGGAATTATTAGGCTGTATGTTAACCTCTCTGTTAAATGCAGGCTGCTTTCATTTTGTGGATGTGGGCAATTCGGGATGATGGCTATTTTTAAAAAGAGCAGCATGACAGGACTGGGGTTTTAAGTGTTTAATAAAATAATTACTTTTACCGTGACTCTCCCGTGTTAAATTAAGTTTAATAAAAAGGTCATGTACAAAAGGCAACCACGTGTTTAATGGGCTGTTAATAACATTATTAAAATATTAAGTGTTCTATTCTTTCCTATTAATTTTCTACCATTCTCCAACACTCAGTTCATAAAAGACAGATCTAATCTAGTTAAAACAGTGGCTTTCTTTTATTTAGGTAAATTGTTTTTTTTCCCATTCCGGTAATTTTTAGATGTGTAAATAAAATGATTTAGTAATTTTTGGGACCTAATATATGTGCATAACGGATGGATTTGAAATCATTGCCGTTGAAAGCTCTTGTGTGGGAAGAAATGAAATTAAAGTATTTTAATTGCCCAGCTCTGGCATGTAGGCGTGTGCAGCTGTATGCCTGTCAATGGCTTCGACGAACTTCCTATCTGCTCTCTGACTAGGTGAAACAATAGAAATCTTTATTAGGAAGGAAAACACATTTGTTACTTATTTGTTAAAGGCACAAACAGTCCTGTAAACTGAAGTCTGACTCCAGAAGGCCACGGGCTTTACGAGCCTTCCCACTAATTTCCCTGAGGAGCTCGTGTCGTCATGCCGCGAGTGCCCTCGTTTGCCGATTCACGGTCCCCGTGAAAGAAGCCCCATCCCACTCCTGGGCTTTTCTGCAGAGGAGGGCGCTCAGGATGGGCCACGACCTGATGTATTTTCTCTGGCCACGTGTGAAATTTTCACCCATCGTAGTCCAGCCCGGCCTCAAATTCTCGAATAATTTCCCTTCCTTCCACAATATCACAAACATCTGAGGAGAGGGACCGAAGGGGGTAGAGGGTGGGGGTATGCAGGCAATGCATCTGGTGATTCCTGCCACCACCCCCCCCAACCCTCCACAATGCCCACCCCCCACCTTAATGTACACAGCAAGCGAGGTAGGACAAATGAAAAGAGAACAGCCTTGCTCTCATGTTTGATCTCTCCACAATATCAGTCTATAATTGAGAGCATTTAGTGAGACGTTTAAATACTTTATTTAGCCTTATTTAGCAAACACTTATGTCCAGAGCGGTGCACAAGTGGGACAAACGGCACTTTGCAAACATACGTGCTGTCAAGGTGTCGTCTAGGCATAAGTGCACCTAGGCGGAGCGGCCAATGAACGTCCAAGTACAAGTGTAAGCAGTATTAAAGCAAGAGCTACACAGCAGCTTCTAAACAGAGTTAGAACCTAATAAGGTGATAAAGTGAACACTAAGAGCATTCAGGGAACATGGCGCAAACAGCCAGCACTGGCATCAAAAATAGCACTGAAAGGGTTAAATGTTCGCTAATTTTTTTTCCCTGTCCCACTGCAATATTTTTATGTGAGTATTTCCCAGATATAAAAATCCCAGAAAAACAATAGCCTGCTTTGCTCTTGTTGGAGGAATAAAATGTTAAGGCACGTCGGAATGTCGTAGTAAGACTGATGATTTGCTTCAGGGTCTTTTCTGGGAACTCGCTGATTAAATAACAGAGTTTCCTCCTTACTGAAGAAGTGAGAACAGTGCAGATCAATTCCCTCGGTTTAAAATGTGTCCCCAAATGCCATTAATAATTATATGAACGGACCACATACATCGCAGCTAATCGATTCCATAACTTATCTACATGTGTGCTCCATTAATGGGCCCAAGGAATGCTGTAAAATACAGACTTCTGGTTCTGGTGGAAGGAGTCTGTTCTGGATTTAAAAAATAACAGTGTGTGGTGATGCCGCATCTTCCCAGGTTTAAACTATGTGCAGATCCTGAAATAATATTCTACAGGCGTCGTTGAATTTGCTTCACGATGTCTTCTCTTTCCAAACTGGCGGCGTCAGGTAGCAACCCGTCCACTTTTATTCGCTTGTTTTCCTAAAGTGTTCCCTTGTCCTTACGTGGCACCGGACCCTCCGTGCCATTCCGTCGCAGACAGAAGTTCTGCTTTTAGGGCTTTTTTCCCCCGTTAGTGGCCTGACGGTGGGCGTACCTGCGGCCTTTCGCGATGATGTCACGTCTCGTCTGGGGCGACGGCAATGATTTTGAATTGCGAGTCATTAATGCCAAATTGTACAACATAGTAGGGGGAACGATAAAGGAGAGACATATTGGATTACTTTTTGTTCATCTGGAATGTAATTAAGATATTTAGTAGGTCTCTAATGCAATGGGGAGCACCTCTGGTAAAGGGATGGAAAAAAATAGCTCCAGAGGAACGTGAAACCGGAGGTAGAGGAGGCCATCCATGCTGCCTCCGTGGGTGGACCCGGCCTTCACCAGCGTGACTGGGACGCCGGTGTCTTTATTGTTTGCTCAGGCTCAGGAATGTGTCCCCCTGGCTACCTGCCAGTCTGCAGGAGGGGCTTCCCTCTCCATCGCTGCCCCTTTATCGCTAACCCAAGATGGATGCCATCCGTAGACTCAAAGCCAGTGCTCAAGTCTTCGTCCCACCAGTGAGATGAGCTTAGTTTGGAATTATTGAAATAACTTGTGACTTTTATGCACGGATGGCCCAGGGAGGCGCCTTGCTCACATGGAATTCGGACTCCTTTAGTCCAAAAAGTTTCCTGTCACTAACAAGTATACAGCATATATAGTACCGTCATACTTCATTAATACTGTCCGTACAGGTGAGAGTAAGCTTGGGGATCACAGTAAAGGGCCTGTCGTCTTGTGGCACCCAGGAAGGTGAGGGTTGAGGGCCTTACTCATGGGCCCACAGACATGTCGGTATTCCACCAAGACTGGGCTCAAACCAGAACCCTTCTAATCACATAGAGATGTAGCCCGCTGAGACACATACACACACATACAAACAGAAGCAGTACAGGCAGCACCCAAGTTAGGAACATCTCACTTATGGACAACTGATACTTATGAATGGACTGCCATAAAGCCTACCGTATAAAAAATGTAGTCAAATACAATGGTTGGTAATAATGATTCGCCGACTCAAAGTACCGTATCGCGTGTAGTTACTTTTTGTTATTAATGTATAATGATTATCATTATTATTATGTACCGTGTTATTATTTTTCCGACTTACCTACAAATTTGACTTGAAGACTGATTTACTGAATGGGTCTCGTGCATTACCTGGGCACTGCCTGTATAACAAAATAGACACGGTATTTGCAAAGCTGCCCTTGTACCAGTCGTGGAATTGTAATTTAGCGAGTAAAGGCTCCCATTTGCCTAATGTAATCGTTGTAATCCAATACTATTTTAACATCATGCTCAGTTCTTGTTTTTGTGTAAAAGAATTGAGCCAATGTCGATTATAGACACCTCATATCTCAAAAAATATACATTGTTATTTATTATTACTCTGTTTTCCAGATTAATAGTGCTGGCGTAAATCGCAGAAGCATGTCAAGGTGGAATTTGGTGATTGTGATCGTGTTCAAAGTTAATTCAAACAAAAACAGATGATGTGACCGATGGAAATGGAAGAGGAAGCCAATGCCATAGAGGTGAATGATACTTCCGAGGCTGTGCAGACAGTATTGTTCATTCATAGAAATCAGAACTGCAGGGTATTGTTTTAGAACCCATGAAAGGACATGACAGAACCCTCTGATGTCATTTATAGATACAGAAACTCTTTACTTTTCAAATGGTCAGAGAGGTTCTCAGTAATGGGTGTTTGGGGGAGGGGGGGCATATGTCATTCGGTCATCTTGAACTGGTGTCTCCTGCCCCTGAGCTGAGGACATGACACTTTGTCCCCTCATCCGTGCTCTGTGGGGCTCGCGTTGGCTCGTCCCTGGCTCACTGCAGGTCGAGTCCAGGGGAAGTATCTGGCTGGGGAAAATAATGATAAAAAAAAATGCCAAAAGGTGCACAACCAGCGAGGGGGGGGGGGGGCATCTCATAACCGGGGAAAGACATTATCACCACCTACGTGCTACTGCCACACTGCCCCTCCGCCTTTCACTGTGGAGCCCAGAAATTGAGATCTTTCACAGAGTGTCTCCGGTTGGAAGGGGAGAAAATTAGGAGTAGAGGCCTTACAGGTGCATAGTGGGGGGGTGGGGGGGGGCAGAGAATGATTTTTGTGAGCTTGATTATACTTCCTTGGGAAACTGCCGAGGAGTCGGGCCACTGATGTAAAGTAGTTATTGCCGGTTTCCTCTCTGTTGCTGGGCCAGCTGTTTAAAGTTAATGGGTCCGGTCCGCTATCCACCCCGCACATTGGCCACGCCCTTAGCGACAGGCCGGCGCAGGAGGCCTCACCTGGCATCGCATGGCCTGCAGATGTAGAGGCAAAACTCCAGAGGACTTAATGTTAATCCTAACTCAGTGCTCCCTGTACATATGCCTCCCCCCCAGCCCTCACCATGGTCTGTGTTATTCTTGACCTCTAGGAACACATAATATTAATAGACATCACTAATTAAATCACCTCAACATGGGCAAATGGGATCTTAACAAAGCAGCCCATTATGGCTCGTCATGAGTCAGTGTGTCATTTGCGCACCGTCAAAATGAGTTAATCCTTCCTGAGCATAACAGCAGACAGCCTAGCTGTTAGACGGAAATTCCTAAAGATTGTTTTTTTTGTTTTTTTTTTTGTATAAATGGGACCGCGGATCACAAATGGATCCATTCAAACAAAAGACTCTTCCCCTCTTGCTGTCATGTAAAGATTTTATTCTAATCAAGCAGACAGAGACACAGATTATTCCTTCATGTTTGGCTTCCAGTCTCTCTATAAAAAGACCTATTGCAAATGCAGGCCTATTGGAAATGCTAAATTAATACATCATGTCAGTTTTCTTGTGTGATAATCATCTTGTATAATTTAATGCATAACCTTAAAAAATCTCGCATAAGCCAGCACGTTCTATGCAGTCTGCTTTCTGTAACGATACTGAGCCATAATCAGAGGACATTTTTCTTTAAACCATGAGATCCTAATAACCTTTCCAAAGTTTGCTTCTCCAGATCTCCTTTTTTTTTTGGAGTGAACATTCACACACCTGTTCATTGACATGGCATATAGATGTTAAGAGGTTATTTTATTAAGCGTTTTATTCTTGTCATCATTATCTCGTTGCCGTTAAATTGACTGTTGATTTGCTCACTGTTCATTATCTCAAATTGTCACCTTATTTACATACATCTAAAAGTTTAAAACTTAAAAAATTCTGACTGTATTCTTTCTAGAGCTTGGACTCAATCTATTTATTAGTCTTAAAGTTAATCGTTGCAGTGTGTTTTGTGTAATGTTTGTTCGCTTTTTTATAATTAAACATTAACAGCAAGTTTCCCTTGAATAAGACGCTCATCATTTTCCCACAGCGATTTCAGCCAGTTAAGATTTTTCTTCGTTCTGCAAGAAAGAGGCGCGATTTTGTGCTGAGGGTGACTTTGTGGCCATAAACCAGTCGCTCCCAGAGATTGCTGTCCCAAAGAATGTTACGCGTTTGCGGTCCCGAATTATCGCCTGGCACTCCACCCTGCCATTCTAACGCTGATTTTTGGCTTGGGCCAGTGGGCACAGGGGAGACATGTGAAAGACATTACCTGCAGGGTGAAACCCACATGATTGTGTTTAAGAGGTTTACAATGCTCATTAACAGCACCCCACCACAGCCTCTGGCAGGCTTGTCTGACTGCTCTAGTCAGCGGCTACGCTCCGCCGCTTTCCCATCCCATGCGTCAGCCAGCCGCCGCTGGAACAGCACGAGCGGGCAACCAGTGGAGGGACGGGGGAATTAAGCGGCGGCTTTGCTGCGCCATTTCTCTTTTCGCATGCGCTGAGCGGTCGCAGCAGAGCGAGACAGATTGGACGGGAGCAAGAAGAGGAGCTATGAAGAAGTGCGGGCTCGAGCCCAGTTTGTTTTGCTTGAAACGCTGCTCGTCACCGGTGCTTCGGACGGACGCGCGTGTGCGCATGTGCGGCTCGTACAGTAGGGCTGTTTTTAAGAGGCTCGAACGGAGCCCAGATATAATCCAGACACTTCCTCCTGCCTCCAGTGTAGGCCAATGAATTTTGTCAAAGACACTTGGGTTATTTTTGAAGAGATTATTTAATCTCCATAAAAATAAACTGCTTCTTGTTCATTCGTTCCTAAACGGTTTAAAAACCAGTGTTGAGTTTTTTTTAAAGCATATCAGTTTAAATGTATTTTCATTATCCGGTTATTATCATTATTCTGACTTTGTTTCTCATTATTGGCATTCTTTTTGTTTGCGGGAACAATTACAACCAAAATTAGGAGCAGGAAGCTGCAGCCTGACTAGTTATTATCTCGAGTTTTATCTTCAACGATTCATTGTTCTCGGAAGCGTACAACATCAATCAACACAATCGCGACCCTTACGCATCTGACTCCATGCAAGTGCCATGAAGCACCGTCCAAAAACAGCTTTCATCAGTCAAATGGGAGCCTTTACTCGCTAAAGAGTGTGTGTAACTGATTAAAAATACTAGTATTGGTTTGTTAATTGAAACATTTCCTTGACAGTCCATTTCCCCTGACACCACAATGTTTTCTTGACACGAGACACTCCTGTGGTTTCAGCCTTTATTAAGAGGGGACATAAAGGGACACAACACAGAGCATTTTCTCTAGTGTAAAAATCACCTTTTTTCTTTGCACTGGCATTACTTGAAGTGTAGTCTTCACTGGAAATGTTCAGTGCTTAAATAAACAAATACATGTAATTTGGGGCTTAAGAAGGGTAATTTGCTCAAAAAGCATGACAAATTAGCTTTAATCTCTAATAATAATTTTGGGATACAGACAATTTTACCATGTCATTGCCCAGAGAACATGAAAATGGTCCTTCCAAATGTCTAAATCTAAGTGTATGCGCAGCTTGCCTGAAATATGACAAACTGCGCAAGAGTTCCTGGTTCATTTGTCTAGGTTTAAGGACCATGCTCTAATCCACTTACTTAGTTTAATTAGCAGTTTTCTTATTTAGAGGAACTCATGAAGCCTTTTTGTCATTCTGAGAGCATGATTTGTTAGTGACTGCAATAGGTGGAGCATTCAGGTTCATAGACTACAAATACTGATCAAGATTTTGTCTTAACCAACCATTTGAGTACTCTGTGACAGTGACTCTTTATGTTCAACTGGTTGGTTGAAACAAAATCTTGGGCTGGATTTATACTTTCTAGACCCATACCTTCCACCTCTAGTGACTGTATACCTCATTGGGGACACCATGGGGTGGAAAAAACACTTTTTTTCAGAACTGTCTGGTTCTTCAATGCTCTTAATTAACATCCATAAAATAAAATGTTGCCCTTTGCAAGAAGTAATTTCTCGTTGGCTTTTTTTATTGTAATTTTCCTCTGTTGAATTAGTAGGGGCCATATCTTAAAAACAGTTGATCCAGAAATGGCGGCCTCACACACCACAGCGTGGTTTGAGGCACAAAAGGGTCTTGTTGGCCCTACCAGACTCTGAGATGTGAGACTTAAGTCTTAACCAAATCATAATTCTGATCCGCCCCCTAATCACTCACATGCACACCAGTTTTTCAGGAACCTGGCCTACTTATGAATAGCAGATATAAACATGTGACTGTAAGGGAAAGCATTGCCTAACTTCAGGCCTGTGGCATGAGTAAAATGCAGACTGAGATTTTCAGTCCCTTTTGTGTTCGCTTTCGTTACAGTCACATGGCTTTCTGCCAGGCTTATTCTTAACCCAAGTGTGTGTTGGAAAAGTGTAGTCACGCTAATGTCTTCCTTTTTCCCTCTTCCTGGATATGGAGATGAATGTGCTTACAAGATGCCCTGGAGTGTGATCACCACAGAGTTTTGTATGACATCATTGTCTTTGTGGCAAGTTGCACACAGCTTCGCCCAGTCTGCTGCCCATGTCATCAGAAATGGTCCCCCAGCTAAAAGTGTCAGTCACCTTATGATGTCGTCCATTAAGCTGCATAAGGAACTTTTTTATTTTAGGGAGATTTGCATGTGTTTACATGTAGGTACAGTTACAAAAAGCACTGACAGTACAAATTAACATGTCTTTATAAGAGTACCTAGGTGTACAGTTAATGATGTTTTTTAAACAGCTAATTTCAATTAACTTCAAATAAAACGAAGCAGATTTCAATGAGATTTACAGGTGTGTTAGCCGTTATTTTAAACAGAAATTGTATGGCTGTGTTGAGCACAGAATTTTCAAATGCAGGCCATTATGTGATTGCTAATCATTTCCAAACAATACTACCCTTAAAAACATGCAGTAAAGGTAGTATGGTGAAAGTCAGGGTTATTAAGAGTAACTGACAACAAGAAGCACAATCCCATTTAATGGATGTTTTTATATAAATCTTTTAATGAATTTTCAAATTAAAATTACAATACTCTGAACATTTTATATATAAACAAAACTTAAATTTGGCAAATATATACTACCACATCTTTTTGTTACAATGGTGTGATATTATAAGATATATTTGATGTTATAAATATTTTAAGTAAAACATCGTTTAATAAATTATACATTTTAAATTCAAACGAAATGCAAATAACTCAAAGATATGTGCAGACAGAAATATAAGGCACTAAACAAACAGCAGTAAAGAAGTTTAATTTAGGATTTTATTTGCTGATGCAGGATACAGTGGCATTATGGCATCCTCAGACATTACCTGATCGTTCACTGGGAAACTGATGTGCTGTTGGCATGATGACTGGGAACCTCTGCTGGAAAGAAGCAGGGCAGTATGGAGACAGAGAAGTAACTGCATGTAGAAAATAAATACAGGCCAAGTCATTGATCTTGTGTGTGTCGTTATCCAGTTTTTACCTATAAAGAGTCATACTCTGGCTTCTTCATCACACATTCAATTTAGTATGTGTTTGTAGTATTGATTGCAAAATGCTGAACCTAACATTTCACATTTCTGGATGAAACTGAATTATCAGTAGGCATTTGTATCAGTTGTATAAAAACAGGCTTGATGTATCATTTATTCAACAGAGCAGATAATACAGATTGTTTTCCAAATATTCTCATGGGAATTGGCGTAACTTCTGAGGTACTTGGCATGCAATATATATATAAAAACTCAGCTGTATCTTCAGCAGGCTCCTCCGATTGAAGGCATGTGGAAGCCATCTGAAGGTGCATGGATGGATGGATGGATGGATGGATGGATGGATGGATGGATAAAAAGATCATATGATGCCTTATAGGAGGCGGGGCTTAAATGAGGTGAGGCCCTCACACTTGATGGTGATTAATGTGCAGATATAGCGGGCCACGCTTCTGAAGATTTATTTAGCACAGAAGCCTAATAAACTTATTTTAAAGCTGAAGTTGAAAAATCGCAAAGACGCAGGTTTGTTTTGGCTCGACTGCATGTTCCATTTTCCCGCGGCAGACTACTGGTCTACAGGCGGCCTTTTATTGCCCGCGTTTCACTACGAAAGCAGGGAAGGAACGGCTTTGTGTAATAAACTCATGGCAACACAAAAAAAAATATGCTGGCAGCCATTTGGAGTGCATACTAAAAAAATTCTGACCACAACTCGTAAACCACACTTTATTTACACTGGCTCCTGCTCTTTATTTGTTCATAGGCTTTCTGTCTCTGAGAAACGGCTGCCAGTTGTTGCCATGACGTTCTATTACACGGGTCAGAATTGCCCCCATCGGTAACGGCGCACCTCTGTGGTATAGCAGTGGGCATGGAGAACAGCTGTAGGTCATATATGCCTACAGGAATGCTGTATATTTCCCTCAGGGCTTTGTGATGTATGGACGACCAGGGAAAATAAGGCTCAGGAATGGGATTTCTTACATTCGGACCATTTTCACACAATCACAGGAATCGCAAGAACTGCTTTGTCCTGTTCTTGACACTTACCCTTGCTGGGCTCATTAATGCTTGACTTGTTCATTAAATTTGTTTTAATGACATACATGCTGGAGACTTGCCGTATATCATGTATTATAGGGAAAAGGCATTTTCATTGTCTGTTTTGAATTACCCCCACCTGTTTTGGAGTACCCCCACCTTTGTGCCCTGTGCTGCCTGGCAGAAGCTTTAAATGCACCTCGACCTCCCCACACATATCTTATTCCAATATAGAAGTTTGTGGTTAGAAGATGGATGGATGGAAGGATGGATGGATGGATGGATGGACACAGATATGGTTTTTCGTACCCTTCTCATAATGTTTTATGGAACCCACGTATTATCATTCCCCCAGAAATATATCTGAGGAAATGGGAGAAATATGTCTTGCTTCTCTGCAACAGACAATTATCCTAAGATACATGTATTTCTATCTTTATAGTCCTTAACATTTCAAAATGATTAATGGCTTCTATTAATTGTAATAATAATCATTGTCACTAAATTGTTAAATAAAATGTCAAACTCTGCTAGAACCTACTACATTAAAATAAAATCACTAATATTACCAGGGGAGTGATCCATACCGCAAGCCACTTAGCAAAACGGTTCTTGTGAGTCGTTTTACACTTTACTCTCATTAACATGAATACTATTAGCAATCTGCCAATCCCTTAAATTAAGAATTAGTTCCATTACATATTGTCTAAAAATGAATATATTCACGGAAAACAACAAGAAGTCGACAGGGTTCCAGCTGAATGATGATGGCACGTTCCGAAGGGTTTAACACCGCTAACCCCGCGGCAGCGCGCATTCTTCCAGCGGCTCATTAGTAGAGCCGCTTCGGGTCGCGCCCACGCTGCCGACATAGTGCCGCCGCGTCTCTGCTACAGCCGCTAAGTCCGCCTCCGGCAGGCTTCTCCGAGGCTCGGCGAGACGCCGCGTAATACGTGTTTGCAATCACAGCGTTTGAATATGTGTCTGGAGAGCGGGGGGGTTGGGGGGCTCTGCAACTTCAGGACGTTTACCGCTGCGCTTCCTGTTCTGTTTACCCCAGTGGGGGGCAACACGTGGGTAGGGGTAGAGGGCTAACGGCAAACACCGCGAAATGAGCAAAATACATACATACTGAGGTTTTGCATTCAGCCTGTACATTGTGAAAGTCATTTTAATGTAAATCGGAGAACAGAGGAGTGGTTTTACATAATCTTGAGCATTTTTTCACAGTCTAAAATCATTCAGAGTAGTTTTATAGCTTTGCTGTAGGAGAAGAGTGACAACTGCAATTTCCTGATGCTGTTACTGAGCCTTCATCTCTGAAATAGTCTCTCCTCTGACCACCAGGCTTTGAAGGAATTTATTTATGATTATTTATATGTCAGACGAGGGTTAAGCTGATGAGTGGTGAAAAATAGCGGAACTAAGGGATACGTAACAGGATATTGGTGATCTTCACTGAAAAAAAAATCTGGATTTGTTCACTTTTGATTGTTGTGTACTTGGTTTCTCACTAAGTGAAACACACGCATATAGATTCCCTGCAGCCATTCATTTTGTGCTCCCTGCCAGTTATCTGAGATAGTGAAGCGCACTCATGGTCCATACATTCACGTAAGTAATATATCATGACAGTGTCTGTATGACTAGAGCTGTCAGGAGAAAAAAAAACAATTGAAAGCTCAGAAGAGAGACTGAAATAACCCGGGGCTTGAGCCTGTTACTTATTTCACCAGTAGAAGTATTACAGATTGTCTTTTAAAGAGAGAAAGTCACCACAACTGAGGCAGGGGACTCATGAGCAGGCCGACCTGTGCCACACCGAGCCTTGCCACACTGCACTATGCCACACCACACTGTGCCACACTGCACCAGGCCACACCACACTGTGCCACACCACACTGTGCCACACTGCACCAGGCCACACCACACTGTGCCACACTGCACTATGCCACACCACACTGTGCCACACTGCACTATGCCACACCACACTGTGCCACACTGCACCAGGCCACACCACACTGTGCTACACTACACTGTGCCACACTGCACCAGGCCACACCACACTGTGCCACACTGCACCAGGCCACACCACACTCTGCCACACTGCACCAGGCCACACCGCACTGTGCCACACTGTACTATGCCATACCACACTGTGCCACACTGCACCAGGCCACACCGCACTGTGCCACACCACACTGTGCCACACTGCACCATGCTGCACTGAGCCTCCAAGGCTGTTTCCTCTGCCTGCTCGCATCATGGCTGACTGACAGCCGACGCCAGCGTGCAAACAGTGGGGACCAAAGGTCTGGACTGGCGTGCGAGAAACTCCCTCCAGCAGGTGCCCGGGCCTTTAGCAGTGGTGCACTCATTACCGCGTCTGCGAGCTCGGCCCTGTGGCTCCGTGTCGCCGCGCTCTCATTACCCGCCCGCCAGTGTGCGGGATCCACTACCCGGACCTCCAGCGACGGCAGGCAGGGCGGCCAGCGGGGGGGGGGAGGCCCTTTGAGGAAAATGAGCCTTCATGTGATGAGGGAAGGTTCTCGTCGCCCGGCTGGCCTGCTGCACCGTAAACATGTTCCATAAATGACAGATCACAGGGGCTGTGAAACGGAGCCTTTTCCCGGTGTGATAGCCCATATAGCCCATTCATCCGCCCCAAGCACGCCACCACACAGTTTGGGATGTACTTCAAGTATCTCAGAAACATACACATGTTTGTGTTTGTGTGTGGGGACTTTTTAAAGTAAATTTGGAATATGTCTGCAGCAATGATTAACAGACTTGGGGGACAAATACATTTGAGACCAAATCCAAAATATTCCTCCTGCAACTAAATTATTGCCCTTTTCTGACTGGCACTGGTGCCTCAGGAGCACCAGTAACATATCCAGTGTCGATAAAAAAATTCCTTCAACGCCGAACTAGCCAAGTAAAATTTGAAAGTGTGCCTTGCACTGGTTGCAAAGAAACCAATATCTAATACTTTTTTAAAACCCTGGACCGGGTTTAATTTCAATGCAAATGCGTTTCACTTCCATGACACAGATTCAAGCACGAGCTGCAATCCTGCAATGGAATAGGTCACATAAAGGCATTGAAGCTGGCTGTCAGATTTCCCCGGAAATTTCTGCACATAAGAATCCTTTGCAGATTCTGTATACAGCATCACATGAGCAGGTTGGCGCATTTTCCGTCACACCGAGTATGAATTGCGCGCGACTGACACGCACTGTCGCACAGCACAACACTCACCTTTCTCATTGTCCCGGTGAGGCGTGCTCACGCATCTGCACACGCTTCCGGAGCGATGTTGGCATTTGGAGCTGCCGGATTATTTCCCGTGCATATCTAAGTTGGTAGATTAAGTGAAAGTGGCGAGATAAGACTAGGCCTGCAATGACAGGGGATTTGGCCCCGAATCCTTTTAGCAGACCATTGACACATGAATGAGGAAAAAAATGGACAACCAATTTGGAAGTAATGCAACTAAAAACAGACAAGTGTAATTTCATCCATCTGGCCAGATGTGTAAAAGGGCAGCTCTGAACATTCGCCTTGATTGATCTTCCCCAGACTGAAACACCTATTATTAGCTACAAGCCTAATAGCAGCAGGATGGCTCACTGCTCTCCAGGGCCATTTCTCCGGTCATCTCTCCTTCGCTGCAGCTGTGGAAGCTGGGGTGGAAGAGGCGGGGGATGACAGAGGAAAAGCCGAAAACAGTTCATCAGACTTGATCGATACCTTTGAACCGAAAGGTTTGCGATTCCACCGAAAAGCTGGAAGGAAAAAAAAGAAAACCCATAATGACAAAATGTGTTCTAGCTGCATTAGGGAATAAGCAATAAAATGGAAAGGTTAACGTCAAAAGTGGGGATCTTGCATTTGTTTACAAGTGTTAATATGTGATGGTTCCATTATGGTTATGCAAATGACAATTGCTGCTTATTTTGACAATATACCACATTGCATATCATTGTTATCTATAAAAATATTTCATTATTGGAATAGTGACATTTAACTTTTTATTACTTTTTACTTTTGACTCGAACTGGCTTCCAGCTGTAAGTGTGGCAGTAAATAATTTACAACCCTTTAAACTGCAGTAATCAGTAACAGATTATGTTTATACTAAACACAAGTTTATTAATTTTGCCATAATCACAGCCTTTTACATGGCGCGCTGTATTAGAAAAATATCCCAGGTCTGGGTTATGTTAAAATTCAATTTTATTCAATAAAATTCAATTCAATTCAATAAAACATTATGGTGACCTGTTTAATTGGACAGAAATGAGACACTGTTTGGGGCACGTGAAGCTACAATGTGAGTCGGCGTGCAGTTCTGAAGGCAAAAAAATATGATGGGGGGAACGGAGTGGGGGGGGCATCCTTTCAGCTTCGTGATGTGATATCCCAGGCTCAGCTGAATGCTGTTATTTCGGGGGGGGTCCATAAATGTGATCATCCTGCGGTCTATATACTTCGGGGGTCTGTCTGTTGACCTCCCCTGCATTTTGATCCATCAGTGAGGCCTAAATACCATGTCTTTAGTCCCGGTCCACTGCTTTGCTCTCCACAGCTGACATTCCCCTGAGACCCCCCCACCTACCTCAGGTTACAGCATGGTGCTTCGCCGCCACGGCAAAGGGCTAAAGGACCGAACACCATCTCAAAAAATATATTGAACGTTAAAGTATGTTCTGTGTTAACTTTTATTTCTCTGATGAACGTGCCGTCATTTCCTTCACCATCTGATTGGATCAGAATAACCAATGAAATATAAACTGCAACAATTGTTCTTTATGCAATTCGCAGCTAAGACCTCGGGCTGATAGCCTGCCTTTGAAAAATATTTGAGCTTCCTTCCAGAGTAATTGATAAAGATTTTGTCCATTAGTTTTGCCTCCCTGTGATCATTGAATGAATGCTTCTGACTTCTGAATGTCCACATTTGCCTACGTTACGGCATGATTCCCATCGTTACGAAATGCAATCCAGATGAGTCCGAGTAACGTCCGTGCGAGACGAGCGACCTTCTGGAGCGTTTGTTCAGTAAAAGTCCTGAAAGGGACTTGGTGCCAGGCAGACCCAGGATCGGCGCACGGTTCATGCGGCCTGGAGCACCTTCTAAAGAACGGCAAAATCATTACGCAGGAAATACTTGACGTACTCTTCCGCAGGTGCTCGCTGCTCACAGGTACACACCTTGTCAGAACCAGGTCAGCAGAGGCTCATGTCCGTGAGAAAGAGGGGTTATCCTTATAGAAACAGGTCGGATTTGGCATCTGACACTGGAACATGCTGCTTTCACTCAGGAAAGCTCTGGCGGCCACACATCCACCAACACTCACCAGGTGTGATTTGTTTTCTTGCTTCTTTACGCACCAGTGCATTCTGGCCTCTTAGATTTCAAGCGCTTCTTTGTTGTACATTGAACATTATGAATACCCACCCCCAGGTATTTCAGTAATGTCGATCTGGCCGACATCTTATTTTTTAATTCCCGGACACAAAGCAGTTGTTCCCCTGGCCCTTGTTCAGGCCGGTCGCTTTTACAGTTTTCTCCAAGGCAAACAGAAAAACAAACAAGCGACACTGGATCTTCGTGCAGAAAGATAATGTCAGTCGAGACAGCTTTTGATTGGATCAACCCAGTAATTCCAATTTTTTAAGCCGAATGTTTCAAAACCACATATGGCAATGTATTTAGATTACATTTCTCATATTAACATGTGGTCAGGCTTTGTGTTTGTAGACAGAATGCACTTATCTGTCTTGATGTGTATTGCAGCCATATGCTGACGAGCGGGTTGCAGACCACATATGTTAACATTACCCTCTTAATGGCTTCACCCAGAAGTTAAACAGGAACGCAGTTGCTGGGTTTTTAACAGCTGTAATGCCACTGCACCTAAACCAACACTGGCCGGGTGCAAACGGAGTCGCCTAGATCACGCCTGGCCCCTCTGCTGACCATACCATGCGTATGCAGCCACCCGCCAAACCATCAGCTGCGATTAAATAAGAAGACACAATGTGAAGTGTTCTTTGTGCTGTTTGACTCCAGTACATTCAAATATAATCCCACAGGCTCACCCAGAGAGGACACTTAGAGGAGAAACGAGACCTATGTACTTTGTTTAAGAGGAACAGTTCCTTGCAACACAATTTAGGTTCAGATTTTGATAATGAGTATCACAGATACTGCTGTTTACAGAATTTGCCCTGGGAACAAATAGTTGTGGGTTTCAATCCAATGTGGAAAGAGGCAGATATATATTTACAGATGGGTATTAGACTGAACTGCTTCAATAAACAGTTTACTATATAGACAAAACTATGTTTTTTTATACATTTCTTTATGGAAGATGCTCTACAAAAAATGCAGAATGACTTAGAATGTATGAATGTGACATGTCAAATGAAAGAGAAATATGTAGTCCAGATGACGTCTACCTGATTCTGTTTAGATATTTAAGAGATGACAATTATTTGGAATTCAAATGAAACTTAAACGTTTTGTTATAAATAGGTGTGCTTTTCATTTCGCGTGTTTTCGTCCTTGTTCCGTAAGTGCCGTAATTTATGCTTTTCGTTTTGTTCGTTTTTAACCAACAAAAGGACGAGGGGTGCCGTACACCCCTTTTATCTACAAGGGTGCATTAATTTTATGGAACCTGATGAAAGTAGGCTATAGGCCTATACGCCTCTACTGATGGCACTATGATACAACATTCTGTTTGCATCTGGCCTCCTGAGTAATTTAATGCTAAAGTACAAACGTCGTTTTATCATCTATTTCCAGGACACATGAAACAAAAGCGAAAAATTAATGCAGAATGACCGTGGACTACAACACGCGGACCGACCTGTCTTGCAACTGACAGCTTTCCCTATAAAATCATAAAGTCAACGGAGCGTATAAGTAATGGGAGAGGATATCGGTAATAGACATTTCTTCTTGTTGTAAACCTAGGGTTTCGTGTTGTCTAAATTACAGACTATAGCGATTACATAGTTCACTGATTTAATTGTAAGTGGTGTTTTACATCACACTGGAAGCGCAGAGCCTGTGACGTTGTTGAGTCGAGAGTTAGACACCTGCTTTAGCTGACAAACCAGAGGTCTTTCTCTCTCTCCGCAGAATTAAAACCATTAAATCGTAGTATTCTGATTAGCCTGTTATTGTCTGTTGTCTCTGTGCAGTCCATTTCCGAAAAGAAATGTAATTCAATTGTAAATTGACCAGCCGTCTAAATTGATTACGCTTACAGCAACATTACAAAATAAAAATATTTTAACGTAAGATATTTGTGATGTTTTACGACCACGGGTTGTGTGTGTATTGTGTGTAGTCGTGTTGTGTATTGTGAAGGTGTTTTTATGTTTAGTTTTTTAAAAAATATTTCATTATATAATATAATTTTACCTATGCTGCAAAAAATGTCTGATAAAATGATTGTATTAATTTCAGTTTATTTGAATAATGACCATAAGTGTTCAGGTTGATATACTCAGTCTTCTTCTGCATATTGAAAATGTAAACGACCGTCAATTTATGTTTCTATAATTACGTTTTAATTAGGTAAGTAATGAAATTGAGCTGTTCTTCGGGGGCTGTTCGGGATTCTTTCTCGATAGCCCTGATCGATAGTCTATATACCAAAAATGAAATACAGTTCAATAATAATCACAATTCAAAATAAGAAATAAGTATTCCGTTTTAATAAAACACTATAAACAAAAACTCATATTGAAAACACGTTCTCAGTTTTTTTTGTCAATTAATCCGAACACCTTGTACATTTGTAGAGTCTTGCGAAGTAATTGATACCACGCGTTATTTTATACTTTATAATATATTCTCAGTCCCAGAACTGGTTGTGGTTTCTGGGTATAGTCTAATCCGTTGTAGGCCTTTTGATTTACCTAAAGATGTTTCATACAAACATGTTTTTGGCTGCATCCCCTTACTTCCGAAAAAACATGTTTCGATCACCACAGTAGGAAAAAAAATATTGCAACATACAATATAGCATGCAACATACAATAGACACGCGATTCGGACGTATGAATATTTAAATGTAGTTGTACATTAATACCACCATTAGGTCTACGTTTTAATTATTTAATTAATTAAGCTTTGGTGTTGTTCAAAGGAATTATTTATGTAGTCGGCAGTACAAGAAAGGAAACGAAACACCCCGTTTATCTGTATAACGGGACACATGATAATATCGTTTTACGGGAATATATATTTCTCAGCCTTTTAAACATTTTGCAAGATCCTGTATAATTGCCACTATAATATATCAGGAGGCTTTGCAATTTTACCGTGTCGAATTGAAAACCTGGTCGACATTACAGCAAACGAAAAAATTACAAAATGGACAAGGCTCTCCTCAAGAAAAAAAAAGGTATCTTTGTTTGGTCCCTTTTGTTTACCGCTGGATTTTTCATTTTACTAATTCATTTCAATGGCTTTCAAACTGGAAAATGGAAATGTTGCTCTTGCCCTCTATTTCAGCTGCAGCGTCCTGGCAACAGAGCAATTTTCTATCATCAAGGATAAATGGCATCGAACAGTACATTCTGATAAAAAAAAAAAAGCTTCAGCCGAAGAAGGCCGTGATTGCTGCCCTTCCTCCTGTCATCTCTCTACAAAATCCTCTCCTCCAAAGCCCAGCCGCGTGCTGTCAGACCTAATAATGTCTTCTGTTTGGGCGAAAAGAACCAAAAATCCACACACAATGTTCGCATTTGCCCAACATCCTACATGACAGGTATTTCATTAGGCTAAATGTCGTAAATTCCTTAATTTTGAATGTAATTCTGATACTGCTAAATGCGTAAAATTATTTTTTATGCATAGATTAACACAATAAGTTTATTTTGTCTTATTGTGCTTTTAGCGGAACCACACAGGATATTTTCGCCCTGTTCCCCTCATAGTGTAAATCTCCATTTAATTGTTTTGGGATGTTCTGGATATTTCTATCTAACTGTCAAACCATTTTTCTTAATTAATTGGAGCCATAAAGAAGCGATGTGTATTGGCAAAAATTCCTAGCCTGAATGAAAGCGTTCGTGCACAAACGTCATATGAGCCGGTTTAGATTTTTTTAAATGCTTGTTCGCTTTTCTTTGACTATGTTCAACATATGATTAGCAATTTCGGGGCTATTGGTGTGTGTTTTATTGGGAAATTCTGGTACATTGTTAATCCCTGTTTCCATAGTTATGTATGTAAATGATACGGTTATTTGACATTAAGCGGATGTTGGTCATGAAATTTTGTCTACAGATATTCAGGTTAATAAGGTAAACAGTCTTTTGCATCAGTCGCTCGTTGTCAGTGGGCTGCATTGTGTATGCTTGCTGTTAAAAGCACGAGAAGAGCGCTCAGTTGAACACAAGGGAACAAAATTATATATAAAAAAGTTATACATCATTTTATACTTAGCTAGCTTCTCACGTGAAATATTCATGTGCTCTACATAATATTAATTGAGGCATGCTAATTACATAGGATTATTACGTATTAAACTATGAATATGATTATGTCAGCACTATTATATTAGGAACCTAATATAAGTAACCCAAGCTTATCCACACGCATTCGAAAGTATTTGCACTTACTTCACGTGTCTGTTTAGGAGGTTTGAAATCAATAGAAGTACACAGAATTTTCGCCGGATGAATCTGTTTTTTTATTTCAATAAAGTTATGTTTAAAAATCGGATTGTCTTTTCACCGTGAAGTACGCACATGCAGGTGACCTGTAATTTTTTTATAATCACAGCAACGCTTCCGGAAACCGAAGGCTCTGTATCTTGACTTTATCTCGTAAACATCTTTCGAATTGATAAACAATGATTTATTGTCGGATGGAGTAAATTGCAGCGTTTCTCATACGATGAGTATAATTTAAAGGCCTGTCTTTTTAAAGCGGGTAAATAATGAATCACCTATTTTCAACTCATTCAGGTGCAGGTCTTTGGTGACAATTTTTTAATGCAAGGTCCTTGATTTCTGTATGTAAGGGTCTGCTGTAGTGGGACAGTTGGCTGTTTCATTTTATTTGGCTTGATTAACTTTCTGGCGTTTTCTCTCTTTGTGGGGCGTCGGTGTATTTATTTTAACCTGCCAAGCTTCTCACCTGAAATCACCAGCCGTGTAATCGGAAAGCAGGGGGTGCATATCTTTCAGGGGGTGCATATCTTGGCTGTATCTTCACTTTCAGCGTCCCCCATATCCCAACCTGACAGGCGTCTAGTGGAGTTTATGCTATTCTGATGCCAAATCACTGAACTTTGAGTGATTTTAAATAAAGGTAATTAACAGATCTTCCAGTTTTAATCAGGCCAGTCTCTGGTATTTCAGGATGCACACATATTAGGTACCTCCGGTTGTTTGAGTGAATTATGAAACTACACCATGCCTTTGACGATGTTTGCATTTTTGTGAGCTAACATGTCTCAGCGCTTACGCCAAGTCTTACGCAGGCCCAGTTCCTACTGACTGCGCCATTAAATATTCATGCTTTGCTGGCCAATAACCGCTATGCAAATAAATCAGCTTGGACAGCAAATATTTCTGATCTTCCCTAAACAACAAGTGAGAATATAACGTCCGCATTCCTTGCAAGCTAACATGTAATTTTTTGTCCAACTCTGCCAGCCACATCGCAAGTAAACGCTTGCTAGGATTTGAGAAAGCTGTACATCTGTCTATGACAGATACTAATTCTAAACTGCATATATGAAGGGAACTATACAAAGATTCTCAGATGCTGTGTAAAATATGAATCTTAGATTCTTAATACAAGTGCACCTAGTTAAGCAGAAGTAATAATCCACACTCTAGCAAAACACACATGCATGTGGTTAAGGGAATTCATCTGGACTTAGTGAGGTTACAGCCATAAATGCAGAAGTGTGGAAGTCCCCTGAACTACAGAAAGTTGAAGATAATTTTCATTTTCTCAGACCTAGATTGTCTTGTGGCATATTCTCGTTTTGTGTGCGAGAGAGTTAAATAGGACAGTGAACTCGAACCTGCTTTTGATATCCAAGTAATACTCTTATATTACTATGAACAGATACGTCTGTAAACACACAGCAGTTTTACAGTTGGATGAAAAGGAAACTTTATTGTAGTCATATGTGGTGAAAGTAACAAAGAAATAACAGCACTTACCTAAAACGTTATTGGACGTTGTGGGACAAAGCGCGTTGTGGTTTTATTGCATTAGGCCTGGGCTGTCATTTGAGGTTTATCTGCGGTTCCCTCAGAGAATCGCCAGCACAGTCAGGCCTGTTCACATTTCATTCCATCTCCTTTATTCCACCTTGATTCCCCGCAACGGCCGGAATTGTCTGGATCTGCCAAACTACATCTAGATCATTTACATAATTGCTAGTTATACTCTACATGTTGTCTTTTTTAACTGCATTTTTGTAATCATTGGTAAAATTTGTAATGCACTGCAAGGAAAATATCGCCGATGAAATTTACTGGGGAAAATGTAACTGGTAGTTGGGTGGCAGTATATTATATCAAATCATTAATGTAGTGGATTTTTAATTTCATTGTAGGAAAGCTGATTTTGCCATTCAAATATTGAGGAGTATCACCCCCTTACATTTAATATCTATGCATGTATTATTATTATTATTATTATTATTATTATTATTATTATTATTATTATTATTATTATTATTGTTGTTGTTGTTGCTGTTGTTATGCTTTATGGTGGTTGGTGATTAGGTGACTATTTCAGTGTTTTTGCTTTGATTGTGTTCCACTGCAATGCGCCGTGTGCATGATGTCAAAGCAGGTAAAGGAAGCGGAGAAGATCTACGAGGTATAACAGAGGTATAATGCGCGCGCTTCTAGTACCTGTTCAGATTTAACTCCGGTGGCAACATGTCATAAATGCGGAATTTAAAGGCAAATGGTATATAGAACAAATGTAATCGCAAGAATTTTTGCTGCATGATTTTTTTTAATTATATGGGCAGCGTGAAAATAATTATTTTTCAGTATTCTGTATTATAAAATTTAATACGTATTATGTTTGTATTTTATACACAAATAGGTCATATATGGTAACAAATACGTAATACTATTGATTGACATTTTAATTGACATAATGATTAAATATGGTTGTTATGGTTATTTCTTTTCTGTTTAAAAATACTTGGCATTATTTCACGTCTTATAGGAATTGTGATTATTCGTAATTTCAGTATTTGACGCCAAAAGCAGTTCAATGCAGTAAAATCCAAATTTGTATCAGGGCTAAACTGTGCAATTAATTTCTCAGGATTGTGTGTTTGGAGAAACGTCTGCGCTGCGCTGAAAGGCGTCTGATGATGCTCGCGGGAACGTTTGCGGATGCACTCCTTCTGATTTCTATTATGTTGACCCGTGTTCGGATGCCAAGAACTCCGTGTGGGATCCAGCTGCTCTCATTTTCTCTCGCCACTTCCTTCGCACTGCAGCGATGGAAATCCATCGACGCCTGTAAGTCTGTTTAGAGCCAGTGGGTTTCAACTCTACAAAAACACACTTTTAACTCGTTTTTTACTGGACGGGGGAAGCTGCAGTGACGGCCCGAAGTGTTGAAAACAAAGCTTTGAGAGTGCGGAGGTGGCGCCCCGAAACATTCTGCAAAAGCCGCAAAGGCGAAAAACCGCAGAATCCAAGGAATTTACAAAAATATGCACGTTTCCTACAAACGCTGTGTTAACGCTCCAACACTTCTGTTATAATATGCCGCCATTTATACAAAGAAACGCGAAGGCCTGTTAAAACACAGTCATTATATAAATGGTATGACAAATGAAACAGTAACTACAGTATTACTGTATTGTAGCTATAAGAAATCCATTCCGGAGTTTTCCCACAAAGCAAATATAATTTACAATTAAACTTAAACACTTCACAGGAAATCCATTATTCATTAAACTCCACGAATCCATCCGATGGTGACATGTCTCAGTAATGGATTGTCTCAGTGTGCAAATCCATATCCTTCTTCATTTGACCGGGCCCGTGGATAACAAGACACCTGTCGTCGCAAAGTAGGCACACAACAGAAGATGCGGTGAAACTTGTGGTACACCTGCACATATGGCAATCTGGGACGTATTTGTATTTTTACGCCAATTGCGTGGGCGTTGCGATTTCAGCATATAATAAATTAAGCGTCAAGGTTGTTTGCGCCGTTTGTAGAGAAATCTACGCAAGATCTAATGCGTTCAGCTGCAGCAAACATGATTTAAACTCCACATAACGCGCTACAAACACGACTTAATTGCTCATATTCTCACTACACACTCGGAACAAGTCAGCTAAAGGAATATTCAGTGGAAATCTTTTCATCACATCAATTTATCGTAATGTTTCTAGGAAAGCTTACTCTATCGTGCCTGCAGGCTAACTTAACAGACTGTGTTACACTTACTTCACTTGCAATAAATCTGCCAAACTTGTCTAAAGTTAATAAACCATGGTGTCTTAATTAATCATCGAAACTACGAAACAGAAGCAAGCTGTAAAATCTGAACCCTTTGTCTCTATAACTCAAAGCCGACTACAAAAAGTATGTATCCGGTTTCTGTTCGTGTATAAGTGGACCCCAGCATTTCGGATTCTATAGGCTCATTCAGATACATCAAATCCAGTGAAAAAGTAACGCAACACTTCACTTAAAATATTGATTATATTTCCTACTGTTTCATGGCTTCAGGTTATTAAATAATACGTAAATATAAAACACAACGCCGGTAATAAAAAAATGTCTTCGTTTCCATTAAATGCTCCATAACATACAGTTCGTTATTCCTACCTCATTGTGGCAATGTCCAAACGAAAGGGTCATTTTTTTATAATCCGAGGGAAATACAACCAAGAAAGCAAACAGTGTGATTTATCATATATATACCTTTATGTCATCTACAGCCTGGCTTGGAGTTTTTCGCCAGAGTTCACCTTCAGAAATGGTTATCCCGCCCGGCTGTGCACTTTTAAATCCCCAAGTAAATAACAACCTTGGTAATAATAGCAAGGTACCAAGTTCTTGTCATAGAAAGGGAGAAAATTGAAACTAAACGCTGCATTTAGACAACCATTTTGATAAGAGGATAATTGAGGCGACACTAGTGTATAATTAGCGGATAATTTATGCTATATCCACTTTTATTCCATCTCCCAAAATAAACCCAGTACATAATCATTACAGGAGAATTGTTCTTAATTTTATAGCGGCAATTTGAATAAAGTGTAGCGGTTAATCAGAGAAGAATTGTGTATAACTGATTGTGACCATAATTATTTTTTTTCTACCATTTTAAAATAAATTAATACCACATTATGAAAAAAATGTGTTGATAATAAAATAGAAATCAACTGAATTGAGAATTAAGAGACCTTAATAGAGCATAGGTACTTCGCACTGATAGTTTATATTGTGACCAAGACACGCCAGACCGCTAACCGCACGTATAATCTGCATACATTTGGAACAGAAGCGCCTGTTTTCAATAGGGAGACAATTTGCTGTCATTTCTCTAGGAATCCAGGACCGTCATGATATTCAGACCATAGGCGATTCAGCAGTCTGACATACAGACAAAAGTGATTAGTTTTTAAAAAAATATTTGTAAACGTATTTAAGGGAGTGAGAACAGTTTGAAAAAAACAAAATAAAATCTCATATATTTTATTTATATTTTATATTCGCTAAAAACACACTACATGTACTAGATATACTGGACATAGATGTTTAAATTGATCACTTTCAGATTTTAAGTTTCATCTGAACCTAAAAATGCCGTGAAATTTATCGAGAAAACGTAAAATAAACCTGTGTAATGCAGAGTGATGCTGCACATTGGAGATTGTCTCTATAGCGGATATAAGAAAGATCTCCCGCCATTAAATTTCTCTGAAGTGTGGTTACGGCTACAGTGGGAGCTGGTAAGGTGGGTTAACTCACCGTGAAGTCTCCGTGAAGCACAGTACTGATGACGTTGGGTTGAATGACCAATCGGAAGGCGCTGCCCTTTGGAGACAAACCATTTTACTTGTAGTGTCTGCATCAAGTCTAGAAGCAAGGACTCAAATTTAACAGAATCCACCTTAAATTCCCTGCCTTAACTCCAGCCCACCTTCTGCCATACCGAGTGAGAAATTCAGAAGCAAAAGGAGCGGTGAAATTTGGAGTTAATAAGCCAATATCCCTTCACTGAGGGGAAACACAAGCACTGCGAGGAGACTCATTTGGACTTGAGAGAGGGTAAGTGCTCTCAAAGCAGAAAATTTGATGATGACCATGACTACGATGGCGGACGGTCTGGAAGCTCAAGACTCGTCCAAGTCTGCTTTCATGGAGTTTGGTCAGCAGTCTCATTCTCAGCAGAGCTCCCCGTCTATGGCCGCCAGCCACTACCCGCTCCACTGCCTTCATTCCGGCTCTCACTCGCATCACCAGCACGATAATTCCCCGTACTCCAGCACCAATTCCTACAACAGATCGCTACCTTACTCTTACGTGAGCCATTCCCACCACAGTCCATACTTATCATCTTACCACAGTAACAACACTGCCGGCCAGACACGGTTAGATGTCACAGGTAAGATTTTTAAAGTCTTCATTATCGATTATATTATTATGTACTACATTACAATGCATGTCCATATGTAGCCTATTTAGCAATGAATTCCTCATTTGATTCGTCATATTAGAGCAATACGTCGAATTTACGTTCGGATGAATGCCGATGATGTTTTACTAATTTTTAAAAGCTGAGAGATGGCTTTTTAAGCCTGCTATTTTTGTTTTGCTTCATTTGGTCCTTGAATTTTATTGTTTGTGACCATACACGTCAGTTACATAGACTCATGTAACGCTTATTTTGCACGAAATTGTTTCACTTTTGAAGGTTGCGTTTCCATGTTCATCTTTGAATAGTTGTCATCGAATAAAATTACTCTATTGTCGACCACTAAAAATTGAGATGTCTTTGAAAACATCTACTTTTAGCCTGAAATGTTCTTTTCAAAATATAGATGCGGCCATCTGGATTAAATGGATTGCGGAACCGTTAATACGAAGCATGACAAATATTTCTGATTATTTATTTATTGATATATTTCATGTAACCCACATTTATTTCGTGGCAATGTGATTAGATAGTTTGTTGTCGTACTTACGCTGTCTATCAAGTGACATTTCCTGTCCTTCGTTTAGAGCAGCAGAAAACGACAGTGATTGAAAACGGAGAAATCCGATTTAATGGAAAGGGGAAGAAGATCCGAAAACCTCGCACCATTTATTCAAGTTTGCAGCTACAAGCTCTAAATCACCGCTTCCAGCAAACACAGTACCTTGCGCTTCCAGAAAGGGCAGAACTTGCAGCTTCACTTGGGCTTACGCAGACACAGGTATTATTATTATGATTATTATTATTATTGTTGTTGTTGTTGTTGTTGTTGCTATTATTATTCGTTGTTGTAGTAGCAGCAGTAGTAGTAGTGGTAGTAGTATCATTACTAGATTTAGTAGTAGTAATACACTAATGATGCATGTGACATTTTCATTAATCTTTTTAACTAATTGAACTAAATGTACATATCCTATAGATGGGCCTAGATAGTGATATAAAGCTGTGACGTATATTAAGTAACTGCACAAACGCCTCTTGCGTTAAATTCAATATGGAGACCAAGTACGTCATAATAACTGAACCCCGCAATGTGTATTTATTTATTTGTTTGTTTTTTGCTTGTTTATTTTGTGGAATACGGTGTTTTTGCTTGTTTGATTTTGTTCTGCTTCACAGGTAAAGATATGGTTCCAGAACAAAAGATCGAAATTCAAGAAGCTGTTGAAACAAGGCGGTAACCCTCACGAGAGCGACCCGCTACCCGGGTCCATTGCCTTGTCACCCCGTTCCCCGGCAATCCCGCCAATATGGGACGTTTCGGCAACTACTAAAGGAGTAAACATACCAGCCAGTAATTACATGCCTGGATATTCTCACTGGTATTCTTCTCCGCATCAAGACACAATGCAGAGATAGGTTCACAGAGAAAGCAACAGGTAGGCCAGAGGCCTGGATGAAGTGGTCCTTTTGGAAACCAGTTTTTCCTGTATATGTGATTGATGACGTCTTAAAAACAAGTCAGTCGCCGCCGAACACAACAAAGACCTTGCAAAGAGGATACAAGCACTGAACGGCTTATCTGAAAACTCAAACTCCAAAGGAATAAACAGCATGTTTAACTGCTCCTGATTGTTCCATGGGATTGCCTCTACGTTGCTCTTGTTTCTTTAAAGTGGACTTTTTAATACCAAAAATATCGCAGATGAAGGACAGCCTTTAGAAAGCGTTTCACGTGAACTAACGTGAAATTACGTTTCTTAAATGGACCGAAATTGTCTTTGCATAAAGTTTTACTCTTTTTTAATCAAAGCAAAGCAATCTGTATATGTATATATTGTCCGACTTTAGTTGTACATACTTTTTATGTTTTGTCTTTCATTAATGGAGTAAAATATGACTTTAAATTTGTCCTGGTCGTGTTTGATGTCAAAAAAGGAATGAAGTGTTTATCTCTAAATGGGATGAGGTCTGTGTTATCTGTAATATCTCCTTATTTTTTTACCGTGATTTGTTCATTATTGTGGGTACCAGGGTCATGGACACGTTGTTTAATTACTCGACCGTAAAGTACGCGATAAAAAAAAAACACGTAAAATTAAGCATAATTACGTAAAACACGTCTCAAACACATAAAAGCTCATATAATCTCAGGAAGGTGTACAGTGCTGCCAAACATTTAAAAAAAAGTTGACAAAACACACTAAAATATTGTCTTAAATATTATCATGTCAATACTAACCATAAATTAAAGACAATAGAAAACAGACTTACCATAATCTGTCTGTTAATATTTTCCCCGTTGAAATCGGTTGCCTTTCGTCCAGTCAATCTTGCCATTTTCTAGTTCAATTATTGGAGTATTGACAAATTTTCTCTCCCTCTTTCTCTTGCATTCACTATAAAACCCTTGATGCCAAGCGCCACAGGATCGATTCTGAACAAAGCATCCAGCTGCAGTCCCGTTCAATATAGACGAGATATTTGGGACAATTTATGGTTTTTATCCACGAGAAGCTTTTTTTCTCCCCCATTCTCATAAATGCAGGCGTAATTAGAGTAATTTTTGATGTGGCCCACTGATTACAGCGTTTTTACCGTCAAAGATAATTACCTGTAATTTTCTACCACTTTTAATACTAAAAGGCATCTTTATTTGGATTTGAGGTAGCAAAGACGAAACAAAAGACAAAATTATTCTGTTATTCATTTACAAATTGCAAGAAGAGTGAACGCGGGGGAAATTATCTGAAATTACAATGTTGAAAAGTAGAATGAGCCAGCCCTGTGCAGCTGTCAAGTCTTATATGCTGAGCGCACGTTATCTTTTTTTCTTCCTTTAATGAATAGAATCTCACATACAGGGAGCCGAAAATCTGTTGTATATCAAAATAAAATCTTTTGAAGATCTTCACAAATCGCCATTTTCATTTGATTGTATGAAGGCTCTTGTACATGACAGGGGCCTGCTCGATCTATTTTAAGAATGATCTGAAGACATTCGTTTTTATTTATTATTTTTTAAAATTTGTAATAAGAATGGTAATTATCGTTATTTTTGAACACTTCTTTTTGTTATCTTACTTGGTCATGTCCTGTGTGGAAGGCGTCTTCGGGAGTTTATAAGGAACTTAAGGATGAGTACTGGGAGCACAGAGAAAGCGGGAGACAGTGAGAGAGAGGCGTGCGGACGGGAGGACGAAAGACAACGTTACACACTGGATACAACAGGTTTGCGTGCTTTATCATTGTGATCAGGTAGGGCATAGCCGATAAAGATCAATACCGAATACAGACCCAGAATGCATTCAACGTCATGTTAATACCGATATCACTAAGATTTTAGGGTTAGCAAATAGGCTAAATGAAATGTATGCTTTCTAGTTTATACCAAAACAAATGGAAAAAAATTAAGAAATGGAATCTGCTTAAATTTAATCAATCAGAAATGTAGCAAAAGTCGGGCAATATGTCATCTGGATTTTCTGTAACCTGCGTTCTTTAACTATCTGCGTTTTTCTTCTTGCCTTCGACTGAAGAATTAATGCCAAGGTTTCACCGTTTGGCCGGTTTTCACAATATTCCGATGATTTAATTGACAGTTCTTTTTTGTTGATAAACAATTATTTCCATTTATCAAAAAACAATTAAACAGCAGTAAAATACAATACAACAACTGCGTTTTATGATATTGTCTAAATGCGTAGCCATTGTTCAGTTATATATTTTGTTTACTACATATATAACATTTTATCTCCTATGAAACATAACGCAGAACATGAATTCATTTTTAAACAGTCGATTACATAATCACGAAAACATTTTCTTAATGCAAAAGAAAAAAAATATAATACCAAGAATAATAACGCTGCCAGCCTACCTTGATCTGTGCGCTATTTCGAATACGTTGCAACGGTGACATAGAAGAGGAGCTGAGACGAGCACTTTGCAACGACTGAGCCCGAGTCTGTGTACGGCTCTTGGTTGAGTAAGCACATCCAGGTGTGAAATTGTTTGCACACCCCAGCACCTCTTATATTGCCAGCAAAATTAGCTGTTATTACTGTCACTGTTTAGTGATGGTGAGGTAGAAAAAAGCCTTCTGTAATCAAGACTAGGCGCATCTTTGTAAATTATAGATAATTGTAAATGTCCAGATTATGATAATGGATTCCTAATCCTGGCGGAAGCATAATTATTGTTGAGTGTTACAGTTGAGGCTGTCCAGTAAAGCTAACTCATTATTAGACTCGATTTTCCAGTGCAGATGGACTTGCTGAGTGGAAAATGTTTAGTTGAAATTTAACAGGGCACTCAATGTGATGCCATAATACGGGGACGGGATATGCAGTGATGCATCTAGGATGGGTGATAAAATCAATCACATTAAGAAAGCAAGAAATGACAACATTATGGATTATGTGCAATAAATTTTTGGTGGGCCTGATAAGTCATTTATTTTTGCATAAGATTTTCAATTATCTCCTTATACAATATAACTTTCAGTTACGTTTCTTTTTACGGTCCTCGGTGTACTGTAAAACGCACTGCACATGAGTAGTACAAGAACATTGCTCATTTTTGCGAAACATTAATCAATTAGGTGAAAGTGCCTTTAGGATTTAAAATCTTATTCATAGCATTATAGTATTCTAATCATTGGGCCTACGTGGTTTTCAAACGTCGTCGGGCCTGTGTACTTGTGCATGCTTGTCTTCGAAAGAGAAAGCGAGGGAGCGCGAAAGCCGAGTCGCTTTAAGGAAGGTGGGGGTAGACACGGCGTGATGTTTTATTTTACAGGACACAAACGAAGAATATGTGCTTTAATCTGTTACTTTAAGTCCAAAACTGAAAATAACAGGTCCACCACAGAGTTTATGAGGTACAGGCATTTCATTTGAAATATAAATCGGTTATAGGTCTATTGTCCACCAACAAGACAGATATTTCATGGAGCGATAAAGGTCTAATAATCGTCTTTAATTGTTCAATATGAGTGATTAACAGATGTCAATACATTCTATTAGAGAGTGAAACCAATGATTTGTAAATATTCCGTTTCAATTGACGTTTTATAACCACACGATGTCTGTATAAAAATATTCCACTATACTGCTGTATCACTCAAAACTGACACGATTCAATAGAAAAGAAACAATATACGAGCTAGGCCTATATAAATGTAACACAATAATTGCATAAAGCTAGAAAAAAGTTCGACCCTTTAAGACAGTACCAACTGAGTTTGACTGAGGTGGGTTGTGGTCGGGAGTGGCAGAACGCTAGAGCCGGTCCGCCCCCACAGGAATGCGGATTGCCTCAGATCTCTGCCGCCCCTTCGCCTCCTTTCTGCCATTCAAAGAAACTAATTGTAGAGGATACAAAGAAAGAGACTGCCAGAGCGACACCATTTTCTTTGAGGGGGGAGGTTGGAATCCAGATGTAAGTATATGAGCTGTATGTAACTTCATTAAAGCAATAAAATAAAATGAGAAAATTACAAATTGTCAATTTCAGATTAAAAATTGGAAGATGGTTTGATTTTAAATGTATCATAATTGAAATTTCCGTTTCGGTGCTACAGAAATTGACATTTAGAGCTCATCTACAAGTGGCATTGCCTACGAGATTGAATGTCAGCAGGCATACACTGTTAGAAAAGCCGTTATTTAGAGAAAACATTCAATGGGAGATGCATAATTACTGGTATTGGCAAATCAGTAAATATTAGTCTATGCTTTTCCAACGTTGTCCTCGGTAACATATTTTGTTTCTAAGATCGTCTGGCTACCATAAGTATAGACGCGGAAAAAGAACGCAATCCCCTTTTAAAGGTGAAAACCTTTTTAATACAATGGTAACATGATAATCAGTAGAGTTCCGTGATTTGTAAATATGAATGTGACACCTTATATCGAGCTCAGTTTGCACTGCCAAACCGTATATACCTTACAAAAAAATCATAACATTACTTATTTATATCCAACACAGTCATTCCTATCTATTTAAACTTTAATAACAGTTTCCAGTTTACATGCAGACCGTAAGTGCACATCTTGTCAAATGGGCTTCGTGTTTGTAATTTTTAATTTCATTTCATTAAAAAAACATCTTTATCAAAAAATATATATCCACAGAAATAACAATCACTAAATTTCAGAAATCATAGTCACACTACGGACCAAATTTACATTACACAAAATCATTTGGTGACTCAAATGATCACATTTTGTAGTCAATAAAATCAGCTCTAAACAATGATTTAATTAATTCAGATGGAGTCTCAGTTAATTTAATAAGGTAGGTGAGGGTGGACATTTTTATGTATTGCGGGGAACATTTATTTTACGTCGTGGTTTTTAACCGCTGCAATGCAAAGTGATATAGCTCCGGGGGAAAAGAGATACCGCTGAGGTCAAGATTCAAGGCACCACTGAGAGTTTTCGGAGTTTCACGGTCCGTTTGGAACACAGAAGTAATAACTCTTCCAAATGCAATAAATTACATGCACACATTTACACATTTTACACTTTCTCCTATAACTGCCATTTCAATACATTGCATATTCCTTAAAAACTTAAACATAAGTCCAATACATTTAAATATTTAAATAGCACTTCAATACAGCGTCCCTGATCCGAGAACCAATGAGTGTTGTATCGAGTTGGGGGGCTGTAGGTGAGGGTTAAGGGTACCAGCTGTGGAATACCAAGAAGCTGAGTTGTCCAAAAACGTCGACTGCGCCGTGCTTATGTTCTGCTGATGACTGTGCGGCCTGGGGGGGCCTTGAGAGTCCCAGACGGCCGGGGATTGGGGAGAATTACAAGCCATGGGATCACTGGAACTGGGGCTATGTTCGGGAGGCAGTTCGCCGTTCTTCATTATCTTCTTCAGTTTGGACCTCTTGTTCTGAAACCAGATTTTCACCTGACAGAAAACAAACATTTTAAATTAAAAGACTTTTACGAGGTAAAACGTGTGCAGATATAATGCAATTATGCAAAAACATTTCACGCGGTAATGAAACATTTTGTTCAATTTTAACAGAAGTGACAAAGTACGGAACGCCGACATCAGCAACTAATAATTATCGATCGCGAATCTTTTTTAGAAAATGTAATTCCACCGGATACGGTGCTGTAATATAAATGAAGCCGTGCACTTATATTTTACCTGAACTAAGCAATGACATTAGAACTGGTCCAAACGTACATCTCTCGGAAACGCTTAAAACTTTACTAGATATTAAGGACAATATTAATGTAAATTCGAAAGCGGGGCAGTGACATGACAATACCTGGGTCTGCGTGAGTCCCAAGGAGGCCGCGAGCTCCGCTCTCTCGGGAAGCGCGAGGTACTGCGTGTTCTGAAATCTGCGCTGCAGAGCCGCCAGCTGAAAACTCGAGTAAATGGTGCGGGGCTTTCGCACTTTCTTCGGCTTGCCGTTCACCATTCTCACCTCAGGCTCCGACACTTCTTTTTCTGAAAATAATTTAAAGACTTTAAGTTATTATAAGATTTTAGACAAGCATAATGTCTCTTTGTGTCTATCAGCAAATATGCATTAATGCATTTTGTCAAAACGACATTCATCTTGCTACGGACAAAGTTAAAATGCATGACAAAACAAAGCGCACAACACGTAATAGTAGTAATGTAAAATTAAAAACGTTAACCTTGAAATTAACTTGTTACATGAAGCTAGACTAACATGTAGCCTACTGCATCTGAATCATCCAGTAAAAACATATTCAAAAGATAAAAAGGTTTTAACCTTTTTAATCAGGTTTACGTTTTAAAATGAACACGCTTGTAGACTATACTGAAGTTGAAATTGAAATGTCTAAGCCTATTACTGAGATGTTATTAAATTTGGGTGGATTATGCCAATTTCTTATGGCAGTACAGTTGAGAATTTTTTTAAAATAATAGGCCTAAATTCTGAATAACACTAACGTTAATTTGTAAAATTCAAAAATACTAATACAGCAACTTGTAGTTGTATTAATAACATAACCGACAATAAAAACAATGACAAATAAGCAATAATAATAATAATAATAATAATAATAATAATAATAATAATAATTTTTACCTTGCGGGCTCACTTGGGCTTGCACTCTGTTATAAGATCCAGTATATTGGTGGTAAGCTGCGCTCGAGTATGTTGTATAATCTGGGTATGATTTTGCTGGGTAATTTCCACCAGATCCGTTTACCCCGTGGTACTGGTACTGATAGGCATTGAGAGCTTTTCCATATGAAGCCGAACTAGGCGAACAATAACCATGGTGAACGCCACCGGCGGGGCTATAGTAGCCAGAATCCGTTGCCGTCGGTTCGGGCAAAGTCGGAGATTCCTGAGACGGGTGGTGCATGGCGGAGATCTGAAAGGGATTCTGAAACTCTGTCGATTTGATAGTTGGAATCCTCCTGTCGAATACTCCAGTCATATTTCGAATGGCACTGCTGCTGCTGCTGCTGCTGCTGCGACGTGACGGAAAGCCTTCGCAAGCACAATCTACACTGTCATCGCGTGTGCTGAGCTGACGAGCTCTCCTGCAGACTGCAGCCAACCACACAGCAAGGACTTAGTTAAATCCCAAATTGCGCTCTTACGCACTGCGAGGATGATTTGGTTCCATTGGCCGAATCGACCAGCTAGCTACACCCCAAGTCGTCCAACCAGTTTGGCAAAAACAAAGCTTATTAATACTCTTATTGTGTGTTTTTCTTAGCCATAACAACCCCAATGCTTAAACTGACATCTTAGTAAATCAGCCTTTAAGGAATATATTTATGTATATTTATCCTAAGTATATAGATAGTTTATAATACATTGTTTTAAATCGGAATTTCTGCGCGATAAAATGAATTAATTCCGTTACGACTTTCTAAATCCTATTAAACATTTCGTTTCAGAAATCAATGAATACAAAATGAAACATTTAAAATTTATTTCAGGAACGAGCATTACCTAAAACAAATAGGACAGAAAAATACCCGGAGATTCACCTAAAAGTAAAACAAGCTATCTTAATTCAGCATATCTATCTATCTATCTATCTATCTATCTATCTATCTATCTATCTAT